>OZ022501.1:55965013-56014747 GCA_963989385.1 Ctena decussata | reverse complement strand
TCACTAAATGAATTTCTTACATAAATCTAAACATTAAAGATTGTCTCCCTCGTTTACTTTATATTTTCAGAAACAATTATTTTAAAGGCCCCATTGCTCTATCAGCATGAAACATTTTATCGAGACGTATCGTTGCAAGCTTCTAGCCATGGTCTCGTCATTGTAAATGACCGCGATTAGCCAACTTTAAACCAATAAAATATTATTAAGTTTCACATACAAAAAGGTTCGAAAATTGATTTGGGTCATTTTAGTTGCCAACCAAAAAATGACCTACTTTCGATTTCATCAACAATGAAAAAATGGTAACAAGAGTTGTCAGAAGACAATGGGTGCCTGATTCTCACAGTCACCAAGACCTACAAATATATCAGGTCATCTGCAGTGTCAGACTGAGCCATTATCCCAGGTATATGATGAATACATACTAAATACACCTAAAACATGAAGCAAATCACTGAATGATAAAATTTGTTAGAGTGACCTCAAATTCCCAAATATGATGTTAATCTATAAACAGCTTTGGAGACACAAGGAAAAATCACTGAACCATGAAATATAGGTCACAGTGATCTATAAATAATATGAGGTCATTCGGGATGTCAGACCGATGCACTATGCCAGATGTGATGTTAATCTATCAAACAGTGCTTGAAATATAAGACAAAATCACTGGACCATGAACAAAGGTCAAGGGCACAGGTGTCAGCATGGTAGCTCTGCAGCTGCTGCAATTATAGGGATATGCTATTTGACCAAGTATTAAGTCTCTTCTGTCAAAGGTTTCATCAAAACTAAAAATTTTGCCTTAAAAACAGTGCCAAACGGCAAAGTCAATCATCAACCGTAACATATAGGTCAAGGACATACAATTGTGTCATGCAGCTGCTGCAGTTATATGGATGTATATATGTACCATGTATGATGATTGTAGCTGCTGTAGTTTCTAAGATACAGAGTTGAACATGGAGCTAAACGCAATTGTTAACATTGGTTAACCTGATCACGGACGCCGACGAGGACGCTGACGGGTACGCTAACGCTAACGCATACTCGGACTACGACGCCGGGGGTATAGTATAAGCTCTCCTTTGCTTTGCAAAGGCGCGCTAAAAATACAATGTACAGCCGTGGCGTCCCATTCACTGTACCGCTTTTGTTTTTATTGCATCGCTCAACGGGGAACCAGACAAGGAAACCGTATTTTGTAGGTCGATTTGTCGTCTTTCAAAAACACGTTCGCCATTCTTTTTGCCAGGTATATAGATCAATATATGCTCATCAACCCATATGTTTTCACCAAACGTGAAGATTGAAGCGCTTTTCATAATGATTTGCGTTTAGATGTTTTTACCACTTATAGGAGTATGGAGACTTTAACAAAATTTCGTTAAACAATATGTTATAGTCTCATAAGTAACCATGGTAACCGTACAAGTTTTGGGAAAATGCATGTTTTTTCGATAGCTGTGGAATGAAAAATAATCTTCAATTAAAATGCAAGTTATCTATTTCCTCACGGCCTGTAAGAATATCGATTTTGACCACGTGTGCCATGTGATCATGTACAAGTATTTTTCTTATTCGTGCACGTGATTGCGACGTATGAATAAATGATTTTTTATCCAATAATGCGATTTCGAGCGCGCTCCGCGATCGTTTAAAAATTTCTTATTTTTTGTAAAAAGTCACATTTAGCAAATATTATTATCAAAACTCTGTTTCAAATATATAGTTAGACCATGTCGGAAGTGTTGCATGAAATTTTTATTATTATTATCAAGGGAGTAAATCTTTAAACAAAGAAACAACCAAAAACAGGTTCATTAAATTTCTTAAAACATGCAAGTATAGTCACAGACAAAAAAAAAACGATTTGACCGGGCGCACATCAGAGCTAACAAAAAATCATGCATAACATAATATGTCTGCTGTATCAAAGTGGGAATGAGTTCACGGGGGTAATACCAATGCTTCTACCTATGCTGTCGACCGAGCCGGTACTGCGTATTTGGCTGTCGACCGAGAATTACGGCTTTCGACCGAGCAGTACGGCTGTCGATGGTGTTAGTATCCAAGTTCGGGTGCCTTCTGAACTTCGAAAAATGAAAAAAGAAACATTTTAATCACCGCCGATCGTCAAAGAGGTGTTGAACTTTATATCTGATCTCTTGGTAAGCGTTGTGACACAAAGATCTTTACGAAAATGTACTTGGTATCAAAAACTTCCATTTTCTTCGTTTATTTGCACAATTTCAGCATTTACAACTGTCAGAGACAAATAAAACTGCCTGGACAGTTTGCTTTACAAAGGAGCTCTGGCGAACTAATATCATTATTCTCATTTCTTGTTTCTGCTAGATGTTATGAACGATTTAAAAAAGTTACAATACGGCTGTCGATGACCAATGATACGGCTGTCGATTGTAAAAATATTTGCACGGTACGGCTGTCGATAGTGATTGGAGATGGCATGTTGTAGATTTAAGTCAAAACCAACGCATTTTATGGGATTTTTTGGTTGAGTCTATACAAAAAGTCACTCAACAGACTATAGTATAAGAACAAGCCGCACAATACAGTCCCTTTGTATATATGAAGCACAGGAGTAATGAAAATAAAAGTTAGCGTTTAATGGCGTTCCTAGGCGACGGTTCTGGTGTAATACGTACTTAATATCACTTGGAGTAGGTGATTTATATCGTATTTTGTATTGCCGAAGCTGTTGTTATCACGTTTAAATGTTAACTTTCGCAGATTTACAACATCGGCTGGGGAAGAAAGAGCTAATTGTTGTGATATTGATTAGTTGTTATTTTGTGGATTTTGTTCGGAGGGGTTTTCTCTTCTTCTTGATGCCTGTGATAGGCTACGTCATTTGATTGCAGTGCTCACTCTCTGGGCATTCCATTTTACATTTAGCATGTTTAGCAAATAAAATGTACAGTGTTTGCAACGTATTTTATGTTTCGCACAGCGAAGACTCAGATCAGCTTGGTCATCAGCCCAGTATGATTAGATTCTTCGGAGACTGCATGGAGGAAGTTTAAATCAAATCAATCCATCGAGCGCAATGAACACTCTTATCAAACTTGACGAATCTGATCTAAGTCGTTATTTGGCTCAACATCAGTTTGCTTTTTTTGTCCTGCAGCGGCTCGAATACTTTCGTTTGAAGAAGATCTGATATGATTCTACACGGCTTGCCCAGATCCTTCTGGTCATATCTACTCGTAGGATCGTTTCGTTTTGCCCGGTTGGCTCAACTGCATACGATCTCTCCCTCTCTCTTTCTCTTTCTTATTCTCTCTCTCTCCGTCTCTCTCTCTCCGTCTCTCTCTCTCTCTCTCTCTCTCTCTCTGATGAGATATTATCAATTTAACAAAGACAACTGATGTTATTTTTTTTAGTTTTCACAATCAAATGTGATTTAAAATCACATGGAACATAAATGAACTTCTCACAAATCTGTGTCCTGTGGCACCAACCACCGACCGCCTGCCCAACTTCATAAGCTAGCTGGAGGCTTGAAATCTGAGATAAAGGATGACGAACCTTTTCAAAAGTTTCGTTATGAAACTTTACAAAAGTTCCGCTATGAAGCTTTTCAAAAGTTTCGTTATAAAACTTTTCAAAAGTTTCGTTACCCTTCAATCCCATGATTGTAGGCTACTATTGAGGCTATGAACAACGATGCTGTCCTGACTGCGCGGATGCGCATGCACAGGCTGATCTTTACATTTGTTATTACAATATGCGAAAAGCAGGTTTGTCATGTATTGATATGCTTTTGTTTGCTGGCAAACGTTCTGAATTTATTATCATCTATTCTATTCTATTCTATTCTATTCTATCCTATTCTATCCCATAACCTTACAAGGTCGTTGGGGCACCACGGATGATTTCGAAACAATCCCTTTCCACCTTGTCCTGTCTTCAACTGCCCTAGTTGAGCTGGCAAAATCTATCCCTGTCCATACTTTAGTAATGTCTTCCCACCTCAATCTTCTTCTGTCTACCTCTTCTTCATTTTCCTTTCACTGTGCCCTTTAGAATCGTCTTTGCTAAACCAGAAGACCTTGAGATGTGGCCAAACAACCTTAGTTTCCGTTTCTTGACCAGCGTCAGGAGTTCATCATATTCTCCAATAGCTGCTTGGATCTTCCTGCGAACCTCCTCTTTGGTTATATGGTCCTTGTACGAAATGTTTAGTAACCTTCGGTAGCAACTAATCTCAAAGGCCTGCGTTCATTTCTCTGACTCTGCTGTCAAGGTCCACGATTCACAGGCATACAGAAATATGGGAATGACAAGGAAGCCAAGACATGTGTTGTTATCTATCCAAATTGGTTTCAGCTTGGTAAGAGCTGAAGTGGCTTGTGCATCCTTGAGAGAACTTCCTGTTTTGAGCCATCATCTGAGACAATGGCTCCAAGGTATTTGAAGCTTGTTACAGTACCCAGCTTCTGCCCTTTTACCTTGATCTCCCTTTGAATGCCATCTGCACTATTTGTTACCAGTTTGGTCTTCTCAGCACTGATCTCCATCTTATATCTTGAGCAGGTTTTGTCGAGACTTTCAACTAGGGCTTCTAGTTCCTGCTTTTCCTCAACTAGAGCGTCTATGTCATCGGCAAACCGCAGATTGGTAATGTTTCTGCCGCCTATGCTAACCTTTCCGCCATGTTCTTCCAGATCATCAGACATGATCCGTTCGAGAAAAATGTTGAAGAGGGTGGGTGACAGAAGACATCCTTGTCTTTCTCCAACTGTTGTTCTGAACCATTCTCCTGTGCTGCCGTCCATCAGGACTGCACTTGCAGCAATGTCGTATGTATAGCTGCTCAATGGTGCGAACTAGATTTGCGCTGATATTGTACTTCCGCATGGTGACCCATAAGGCTGCATGCTATACCCTGTCCAAAGGCTTTTTTGAAATTAATGAAGACATGGTACCGATTCTGCTGATGTTTGAGATACTTTTCACACAGGATTCTAAGGTTGAAGATCTGTTCTGTGGTGCTCCTTCCGGCTCGGAACTCAGCCTGTTCTTCAGCGATTTTCTCTTCGGCTTGTGGTTTAAGCCTGTTCAAGATGACTTTCAGCAGAATTTATTATCATCACATGCGTAATAAACGTGCATGTTTTTGGAAGAATGGAGCGTTCACAAATATTGATGATCATCTAAAACCGTTTTGTGAAAACATGCCAGAATGAGTTTCCATTGACGGCATGCGACCTGGTAGAATCGAACCAACCTTGAACAATTATCTTCTTGTGAAAAACGTCCATTTTTGCAACACGCAAGTTTGAAAAATGCAGTCATCGACTGATTTAAAAACTAAACACTTTCTATAATGAACTATAAAATTAAAAAAAATGCAGTCCTTGCCCAGATCTGCTTTCAAGTTTAAACTTGTAATCACTGACTATACGTAGTAGACTAAAAACAAGAGGGCCATGGTGGCCCTGAATCGCTCACCTGAGCATTAATCAGTTCACTGGCTCTGGTGAAGATTTATAAGAGTTTTTACCATACATGGGAATGGCGGCCACCTTGGTCATGTGACCAAGATCATTTGAAGAACTTTCAATCCTTTGACCCATGTGCAGGCTCCATATGAAATTTGATCTGCCCAGTGGTTTCAGAGATGTTTGAAAATGTTTATGGATGGATGAAAGAGGCGGCCAACACCAATACTGTAAGGCTCGATCAGGTGAGCTGAAAATGGCAGAGTCGCTTCTCCAAAAAGTTCCCGTTCATGTTGAGTTCCTTTGATGGATTTCAACTAGACTTAACTAGGCAAACACAGATGATAGAATGGTAGCATCATTATCTCACTGTGGTGAAACTAATGTATTCCAAGGAGTTTGTGGCTGGCATCATTGCAATGTTAGTTCTGATTCTTGCAACATAACTTAATTTAAATTTGACCTAGTGACCTAGCTTTTGACCCGACATGACCCAGTTTCAAACCGGATATTGTAAGAATAAACATTCTGACAAAGTTTCATTGAGATTGGATCAAAACTGTGCCCTCTGGAGCGTATACAAGGTCGTTCTTATATTTGACCTAGTGACCTAGTTTTTGATCCGGCACAAACCAGTTTCAAACTTACCTAGATTTCATAAAGGTAAACATTCTGACAGAGTTTCATGAAGATTGGATCAAAACTGTGCCCTCTAGGGTGTACACAAAGTTTTTCTTAGATTTGACCTAGTGACCTAGTTTCTGATCTGATGTGACTCAGTTTCATAAGGGGCATATATATATGGACAATAAACATTTTGACATAGTTTCATGAAGATTGGATCAAAACTGTTCCTTCTAGTGCTTACACGAGGTTTTTCTAAGATTTGACCTAGTGACCTAGTTTTTGACCTGACATGACCTACTTTCAAACTTGGCCTAGAGTTTATGGAGATAAACATTCTGACAAAGTTTCATAAAGATTGGATCAAAACTGTGTCCTCTAGAGCATACAAAAGGTTTTTCTATGATTTGACCAAGTGACCTAGTTTTTGACCCTACATGACCCATTTTCAAATTTGTCCTTCATATTATGAGGATAAACATTCTGATAAAGTTTCATGGACTTTGGATCGAAACTGTGCCTTCTACAGCGTACACAAGGTTTTTCTAAGATTTGACCTAGTGACCTAGTTTTTGACCCGACATGACCCAATTTCGAACTTGGCCTAGAATTTATGGAGATAAACATTCTGACAGTGTTTTATAAAGATTGGATCAAAACTGTGTCCTCTAGAGCGTACACAATGTTTTTCTATGATTTGACCTAGTGACCTAGTTTTTGACCCAACATGACCCAGTTTCGTACTTGTCCTAGATATTATAAAGATAAACATTCTGACAAAGTTTCATGAACTTTGGATGCAAAATTGTGCCTTCTAGAGTGTACACAAGGTTTTTCTAAGATTTGACCTAGTGACCTAGTTTTTGACCCTACATGACCCAGTTTCAAACTTGGCCTAGAGTTTATGGAGATATATATTCTGACAATGTTTCATATAGATTGGATCAAAACTGTGTCCTCTAGAGCGTACACAAGGTTTTTCTATGATTTGACCTAGTGACCTAGTTTTTGACCCGACGTGACCCAGTTTCAAACTTGTCCTAGATATTATAAGGATAACCATTCTGACTAAGTTTCATGAACTTTGGATGAAAACTGTGCCTTCTAACGTGTATACAAGGTTTTTCTAAGATTTGACCTAGTGACCTAGTTTTTTGACCCGACATAACCCAGTTTCGAACTTGACCTAGAGTTTATGGAGATAAACATTCTGACAATGTTTTATAAAGATCGGATCAAAACTGTGTCCTCTAGAGCATACACAATGTTTTTCTATGATTTGACCTAGTGACCTAGTGTTTGACCCAACATGACCCAGTTTCGTACTTGTCCTAGATATTATAAAGATAAACATTCTGACAAAGTTTCATGAATTAGGATGAAAACTTTGCCTTCTAGAGCATACACAAGGTTTTTCTATGATTTGACCTAGTGACCTAGTTTTTGACCCGACGTGACCCAGTTTCAAACTTGTCCTAGATATTATGAGGATAACCATTCTGACTAAGTTTCATGAAATTTGGATGAAAACTGTGCCTTATAGAGCGTACAAAAGGTTTTTCTAAGATTTGACCTAGTGACCTAGTTTTTGACCCTACGTGACCCAGTTTCAAACTTGTCCTAGATATTATAAAGATAAACATTCTGACAAAGTTTCATGAACTTTGGATGAAAACTGTGCCTTCTAACGTGTACACAAGGTTTTTCTAAGATTTGACCTAGTGACCTAGTTTTTTGACCCGACATAACCCAGTTTCGAACTTGACCTAGAGTTTATGGAGATAAACATTCTGACAATGTTTTATAAAGATTGGATCAAAACTGTGTCCTCTAGAGCATACACAATGTTTTTCTATGATTTGACCTAGTGACCTAGTTTTTGACCCAACATGACCCAGTTTCGTACTTGTCCTAGATATTATAAAGATAAACATTCTGACAAAGTTTCATGAATTAGGATGAAAACTTTGCCTTCTAGAGTGTACACAAGGTTTTTCTAAGATTTGACCTAGTGACCTAGTTTTTGACCATACATGACCCAGTTTCAAACTTGGCCTAGAGTTTATGGAGATATATATTCTGACAATGTTTCATATAGATTGGATCAAAACTGTGTCCTGTAGAGCATACACAAGGTTTTTCTATGATTTGACCTAGTGACCTAGTTTTTGACCCGACGTGACCCAGTTTCAAACTTGTCCTAGATATTATAAGGATAACCATTCTGACTAAGTTTCATGAAATTTGGATGAAAACTGTGCCTTATAGAGCGTACACAAGGTTTTTCTAAGATTTGACCTAGTTTTTGACCCGACGTGACCCAGTTTCAAACTTGTCCTAGATATTATAAAGATAAACATTCTGACAAAGTTTCATGAACTTTGGATGAAAACTGTGCCTTCTAGAGCGTACACAAGGTTTTTCTAAGATTTGACCTAGTGACCTAGTTTTTGACCCGACATGACCCAGTTTCAAACTTGGCCTAGAGTTTATGGAGATATATATTCTGACAATGTTTCATATAGATTGGATCAAAACTGTGTCCTCTAGAGCGTACACAAGGTTTTTCTATGATTTGACCTAGTGACCTAGTTTTTGACCCGACCTGACCCAGTTTCAAACTTGTCCTAGATATTATAAGGATAAACATTCTGACTAAGTTTCATGAACTTTGGATGAAAACTGTGCCTTCTAGAGCGTACACAAGGTTTTTCTAAGATTTGACCTAGTGACCTAGTTTTTGACCCGACGTGACCCAGTTTCAAACTTGTCCTAGATATTATTAAGATAAACCTTCTGACAAAGTTTTATGAACTTTGGATGAAAACTGTGCCTTCTAGAGTGTACACAAGGTTTTTCTAAGATTTGACCTAGTGACCTAGTTTTTGACCCGACATGACCCAGTTTCAAACTTGGCCTAGATTTAATGGAGATAAACATTCTGACAAAGTTTCAGAAAGATTGGATCAAAACTGTGCCCGCTAGAGTGTACACAAGCAAAAGTTGACGGACGGACGGACGTCCGGACGTACGACGGACGACGGACATCAGGGTATCCCAAAAGCTCACCCTGAGCACTTCGTGCTCAGGCGAGCTAAAAAGGGCAACCCCTCCCCACCTACTCCCACACCACCAAAACAACAGTAACTCGGAATTGGCTATTTTTCAATTATCAAGGTAAACAAAAGCACTATTCTTTCCATTTTCTTTTCCTTGGTTACATATTAAGAAGAACTTCGAAAACAATTAACCATCACGGGAACGTAACCCCAGATTTACACCTAACATAATAGTAACAAGAGGGCCGCGAGGCCCTGAATCGCTCACCTGAGTAAAAAGGTCAAACTAGGGTTATCATTTGAACAGACCTGGCAGTTTTACACTGTCAAAATATGAGAGTTGTTGTTTTATTGTTTTACGTCCACGGTACACAGCTATGGTCATGTCGGGACGGTCAGTTACCCTAATCACACTATTCCTGGGCAGGCTAAGACCTCCTAAGCGGTTAACCAGTACAAAGTGCACATGCTTTCGCCAGTAACTGACAACTGCCCTTCTTGAATCAGCGGAAGGAGAAACGAAAGTATGTGGCCGGACCTTCACCTTCTAGTTGCGCAGCGGCCTGAGCGCCACTTAGGAAGACTTCACCCTCTAGTAGCGTAGCGGCATTAGCGCACTTTAAGAAGACTTCCCCCTGTAGTAGCGCAGCGGCATTAGCGCCACTTAAGAAGACTTCCTCCTGTTGTAGCGCAGCGGCATTAGCGCCACTTCAGGAGACTTCAACCTGTAGTAGCGCAGCGGCATTAGCGCCACTTGAAAAGACTTTCCCTAGTAGCAGCGCCGCGGCATTAGCGCCACTTCAGGAGACTTCACCTTCTTGTAGCGCAGCGGCATTAGCGCCCTTTAAAAAGATTTCCCCCTTTAGTGGCGCAGTGGTATTGGTGCCACTTAAGAGGACTTCGCCCTTTAGTACAGCAGCTCAACCTGGGCATTGTTTGTGACCCTTACCAGTTTCCAGGATCAGCTTGACTTCATCTAGTACACTGACCCTGTAGGGAGTTTTGTCCCAGCGGCCTTCGGCCGTGATGCTTGTCTAGTGTCCGGTGTCATCAGTAAAGAGCTGATTCGATCATGCTTGATAGTAAAGGGCCACCGCCAAGATGGCTCAGTAATGAACACCACCGCCAAGATAGCCTTGACCGAGGGGCCTTTGGCCCTGCGATCCCGGGCCCTTCAGGCCCTTGCATAAGGATCTTGTTGTAAATGGTTGTCATGTGTCAGGAAGATTTGGATTCATTGCTTCCAGAAATTAAGGTGCAGCAACACTGAATAAGCATTGTTGTGACATTCTCAGGCCATTTTTTAAGGTGACAATATGCCTGGTTCAGCTCAACCTGGGCACTGCTTGTGACCCTTCCCAGTTCCCAGGATCTACTTGTTTCCACCTGATTTCACTGACCCTGTAGGGAGTAGGTCTGATAATGTCTGATCAAAAAAGTCTAAAGTATTACCATAAAGATAACATAAATTTTAAATTTTGGCAACTGAGTTATGACTGAAGACTCAGGGATGAATAAAATGCTGAGCTACTGAAAGGTGATGACTTCTAAAGTCGCACAGTTCCACTGCTGTATTAAAGGTGATGTCTTCTGTACTAGCGCTAGTTCCGCTGCGCCACTAAAAGGGGCTGTCTCCTGCAGTAGCGCTAATGCCACTGCACTACTATAAGGGAATGTCTCCTGAAGTAGCGCTATTGCCACTGCTCTACTATAAGGGGAAGTCTTCTGAAGTAACGCTATTGCCACTGCACTACTATAAGGGGAAGTCTTCTGTACTAGCGCTAGTTCCGCTGCGCCACTAAAAGGGGCTGTCTCCTGCAGTAGCGCTAATGCCACTGCACTACTATAAGGGAATGTCTCCTGAAGTAGCGCTATTGCCACTGCTCTACTATAAGGGGAAGTCTTTTGAAGTAGCCGCTGCGCTACTAAAAGGGGCTGTCTTGTGTAGTAGCGCTAAAGCCGCAGCGCTACTATAAGGAATGTCTTCTGAAGTAGCGCTATTGCCGCTGCGCTACTATAAGGGGATGTCTTCTGAAGAAGCGCTATTGCCGCTGCGCTACTAAAAGGGGAAGTCTCTCGAAATAGCGCTATTGCCGCTGCGCTACTAAAAGGGGCTGTCTCCTGTAGTAGCGCTAATGCCGCTGCGCTACTATAAGGGAATGTCTTCTGAAGTTACTGTAGCGCTATTGCCGCTGCGCTACTAAAAGGGGAAGTCTTTTGAAGTAGCGCTATTGCCGCTGCGATTGTATCAGGGGCTGTCTTCTGAAGTAATGCTATTGCTGCTGCGCTACTATCAGAAGCTGTCTTGTGAAGTAGCCCTATTGCCGCTGCGCTACAGAAAGATGTCTTGTGAAGCAGTGCTTATAAAGGAGCACTATTTTTCATTTTGTAGTAGATCTATCTGTACATTGGCCCACCCACCAACCCTCTTTTCCCGATGGTCTTACATGAAAGATGGACCGAACAATCTTGGACCAAAATCTTCAAAACTTTCCATTAAATCTAGTGTTCTAGCATATTCTTATATTTGATCTTGGCGTAAAAAAGGTCAAGGTCAACTCAAGGTCATCATTTGAACAATCTTTGTTTTACTCGAGTACCCAACGCTACATACCAAAGTTCAAGGACATTGGTCAATTGGTTCAGGAGAAGAAGACTTTTAAAGGTTTTTACCTTATGATGGCAATGTTGGTCATGTGATCTGGACGCGCTGAACAAATTTTCGCTCCCTCAACTTCTCAAGGCTCTGTATAAAACATGGTGACAATTGGCCCAGTGGCTTTTCAGGAGATGTTTTAAATTGTCAAAATATGAGAGTCCTGAGTGAAAGGTCGAAGAATGACCTTGACCTTTTGTACTCACAAATCTTTATGTACTCATTAACACTACAGTTTAAATTGTCGAAATATGAGAGACCTGGGTCAAAGGTCAAATAATGACCTTGACCATTTTTAATCACAAATTTTCATGTACTTATTAATAAAATAATGACTTACGCAGTCACTAAGCCGATAATGCGACATTTGCGCCCAGCGAAGTCCTAGATCAGCCTGGACATTGACCCAGTCTGATCAGAGTCTTTGCTGTGTGCTAAGTGTATAGCTAAGGACCTACGCCCTTCCTTGCGGGCAGATAATACTCTGATAAAACTGGACGAATGCCCAGGCGGATCTGTGTCTTCGCTGGGCGCAAATGTCACATTGTTGGTTTTGTCACGGTGCGACTCTGATAATTTTGACGAATGGTCCTATACTGTACGGAAATAAAGTTATAAAAATGATTTTGTTCCGCTTTATAAATGCAATGCAATCCTCTTGAATCGTCGACATCCGTACCAAGTTACATCGACTGCAGTATCAGACACAATGTTACCTCATCGACAGCAGTATCACTGAAAACAAAACTCTCCCGGAACATCTTTCCAACGTGCATTTCGTTGCAAACTTGAAACGTTTAACCTTTGGAATGATACTTCCCACGTGTTTCAATGGTTGATTAGCAACGAGATAGGCTAAATAACATATTTTTTGCATATTGTGCCTATTTTTTTACTTTTTTGGGTTTGACACCGCTTCATATGAAAACAAGCGACACAATCGCTCACTAAGACTTTTCGCAGAAAAGGAAAATATCTTACAACAAAGTCTGACAGAAAAAATATTAAAAAATACCTTATGATTTCACTGAAGAAACTTCCGTTCGCGTGTTATCCCTCTATCGACAGCAGTACTGCTCGGTCGAAAGCCGTAATTCTCGGTCGACAGCCAAATACGCAGTACCGTCTCGGTCGACAGCATAGGTAGAAGCATTGGTATTACCCCCGTGGAGTTTGCGAACTGAGCCCTGGTCTATGTAAACTTGGCATATTACAGTGAGTTAAATGCACTGAACTGAACTGACATACATCTCATATTTAAATAAGGTTACTTTCCGTATCACCATAATTGTTGAAAAAAATAATTGCTTGTGAGCTGTTACCTACTTAAATGAGCTGCGACACGCCAAAACCAGAAAGTAGCATGTGCGCCCAGCTAAGACTCAGATCAGCATCAGCGCCCGCCCAGTCTGATCAGAGCTTTTTTGCTGTGCGCTTAAAGGTAGCTAAGGGTCTAAGCTAGCTCCATGCGGACAGCAAAGACTCCGATCAGACTGGGCGGATGCCCAAGCAGATCTGAGTCTTCGCTGGGCGCACATGCGACTTTGTTGGTTTTGTCGTGTCGCGGCTCAAATATGATTCAAGGTGCCAGATGTCGATTTTATGAAAGCTGCCAGTCTTCATCAAGAGTCTTTATTTGACTTATCAAAATAATATCATTTTGATTTGATTGTGCGTCAAATTAGAAACCTGTTGAAGAGTCAGCTATGCAACAGTACAATGTATGTGTTCAGCACTCTTCCATATCCCAACAAATGTAAAAACCAGAATGAACACAAGCGTTTTATAATTCTTTTACTTATCTGCAAGACTGTTGGACAAAAGTCTACTTTCAAGTCAAAAAGTCAAAATCACTTTATTCACTCAAGTCACAAACATGACATAAGAGGAACTGTACATATACAAAACGTAGCAGTTACAGGCAGATGTCAGACTAAGATGTCTAATTTCCGATTTTTACTGCGCATCATTTAATAGCCCCTTGGCCTTTCTCTTTCTCTTTATTTACAACACCAATTACTGATGCATAATGAGAGCCAAACGAAGCATTTCAAGGAGACACTGAAGTGAACAATAGTGCTTAATTTGTGCTTAAGTACTTATACAATAAATACGATCTCTCAATATATCACTGTGCCAACTTATTGCCTGGTAACCAATCAGCAAAACCCATGAATGACGTCATATGCCCGCCGGGTTAGGTCTTTCATGCTGCATTACTCTGATAAAATACATATACCGAACTCTGCAGTCAAAATCCGACAAACAACATATAAAATAACTTTATACATGCACAGGAGTTTGTATTTATATCTGTAGCACGCTGGCAAAGCTCCCATGCCGATTTCAACATTAGCGATGCGAAGCAGAGAAAGGATGGAAACGTGCTCATTTTCAGCTAGACCTACAACACAGGGCCTTAGAATCCGCTACCGTTACACTACCGCTACTTCACAGCCCTATGCTCGCTAATGCAAAAAACGCGAGAAATATTCGTTTTTGATTTTGTCGCCAAACCAGGAATCTCCCAGGCCAATCATTGTGTTGAAACTAAATTAGAGGTGCCAAACAGCGTGCTTACCTCCAACATGGAAAACAAATTCGTCACTGAAGGTCGTACCAGGCTGTTGAAAAATCAGCGACCCCAAATGCTGTCGCTGAGATTAGTCATGGCGGAAACAATATACATCCGGGGTGTTGCCATCAAGCTAATAAATATTCATAAGGCTTGCTAAAAATATCTCGCGCGCGAGTTCGTCTGGTGCACTGTCGCAGAAAAAAATGTTTGACAGAGAAAATATTTTAGATGCAGTGGGGAGAGTTACCCAGATTTCGTTGCCAGAGCTTAAAGAGGAACAATTGGAAATAGTTACCCATATATTGAATGGGAAGAGCTGTTTGGGTGTTTTACCCACTGGTTTTGGGAAAAGCGTTTGTTTTTATGCTCCTCCAGTTATTTGGGACATAGTAAGACCCCAACAAATTATTCCATTTTAAGAATGACATTATCTTGTTAGAAGTTCTTTTTTTTTCTTTTTTTTCCCTTCTAGACTTTTCACTTGAATGTGTCTAGCGCATGTTGTCATTGTTTACAGACTAAATTTAGAACATGATAAATATAGCATCTGGACTAAATTTAGAATATCGGTAAATATAGAAATCTATTCACGGCCGGTAACCCTTTGCGTGAATCTGTCATTGCGTGTCTCTATGTATTTATTATTAGTAGCGGTCTATAGTAGTGTATTTATAATGACTTTCTATCATAATTACTAATGTCAACACTTGGGCGTCGTCGTGCATCCACATGACATACGTAATACTTAGGTCAAGACGTATCGACGTCGATGCGACTAATCATTTAATATCTTCCTGTAAGTTTTAGGTCCCTACCTTGCATGCACATGACGTCGAAACGACGTCGTATTGACGTCGATGAGATTGAATGAAATTTGTGTGAAGTCGAAACGACATAGAAGAATCAAACTGACGTCGCTTGAACGTTGTATCGACGTCAATTTGACTAGCTAAATACTATCAAATGTAATTTTTTATGTTCCAGGCATGCATGCACATGACGTCGAAATGACGTCGTATGGATGTCAGTGACATTACATGACCTTTGTATGATGTCATACTGACATCGATGAGTTGAAAAGACGTCAGTGTGACGTCATTTCAACGTCATGTGCCCACTGGTAATGCATGAAATCGAGAATTTGCGGACATAGTTTTGCCAATACCCAGCAGGCATATGACGTCGTATTGGCGTCATCACGTCGCATCGACGTCAATACGACGTCATTTCGAAGTCATGTGTCCGCTGCGTAGTGCTAACAACGGATATTACTGGTAATACTAGTTGTACCTGTTTGTTTTCACTGCGGTTGTTTTTTTTGTCAGACATTCTCATTGGCAATATGAGGTGCATTATTCTTCATATTTTTTTATTTAAAATATATACGGAAAATTGATATATCGACATTAAATCTCTCTCTCTCTCATATTCACTATTTGTCTTTATTTGTCTTTATTTGAAAATGTTGCTTAAATTGTTAATGTAGTGGACATAGCTATTCACATAGATATTGTAATTTCTAAGTTGTTGTTCCAATTCTTGTAAGGATGCTCACGGAATAAATTCTTGCTTGTTGCTGGTCTAGTCTATCCCACAATATTTGGAGGTTATTGCGGCATCCCAGATGACTTACAATTATCCCTTTCCACATAGTCCTGTCTTCAGTTGACGTAGCTGAGGCAGAAAAGTCCATCCCTGTCCTGCATTCATTAACATTTTTCGAATCAAGAAGGGATAAGGCAACAAAAAGAAGGAGATGGCTCCGCCTTTCATCAGTTGTGCCCAAGATGCAGTGGGTCTCTAATCCGCAATTGCCCCTACGGCTATTATGGAAATTTTTACCTTTTTTATGTCTTGCATGTAGTTCCTGCTCTTCCTCAGCGAGAGTGTGAGCGTCATAGTCAAACAGGGAAGTCACATGTTGCAAGTGTCCGCGCACAGGTCCTATATGGTCGCACCACAGTGGCACAGCCGGTCGCAGTATGTTTTGCATATTCATGGGTGATTGGGCACACCCCAGTCACACGATTGTTCGTGTTACCTTTCGTGCGAAGTCATAACCTATTGTCCTGCGGTCGTTCTAGCGATCTCACCACCGGTCAGCGCTCAGTTGTGTGGTGGGGGCAGTGAGTGTATTATCAATGTATTGATGTTACAACTTTTTTTATCATCGTAATCAACTGGAGGAATTCTTCACACTGAACACCCATTTCATTACCACATTTCCAAGTTTTTGACGTGACCGAAATACATGTACTGAAGAATGGGACTTAAAAATCAGCGTCGTCCTTTCTCCATTTAAAGAATTGGAAATTGTTAACGTTTCTACGGATATGATGTTGGTACTTCTTTTACTCACTATTTTCTATATACATGAGTACGATGTTGGAGACACTATAGCCCCCACACTGTACAAACGCATTATTTTCTTTAATCATAATATAGGGGGTTATGCTGATCATTACTTTATTTGTTTATATATTTAGTTTGTTGTATGCGAAACTTTTATCATGCCTGGCTTGTCTGTGTAGAAGTTCATACATGTCCTTGATTTGGTCGTAGACGACAATCGAGGTTTAATGCTTTATGGTCAGATCAGTTGATGGTGTAGAAAACTCTGACTAGCAACAAAATATTTTATTGAGATATCATGTTCAGCTCTTGTTTTGTAATAATGCTGCTGTCGTCCAGCTTGCTAATCATAATTAGACTTATTAATTCATGTTTTTCGACATGCATAAATCCGGCTATATGTCAGTCCAATGAAAACTTTGCATGTTTTACAAACTAGCCATCAGATGACAACACAAAATATAACTGTTTGCTGCGCGCCGAGTATCTACAAGCCAATGCAGGTGTATGAACACCTGAAAATCTGAAGGATGAAAATAAATAAGGAAGACAACTGTGTTTTCTTTTCAGCATAATATGTATTTCTTTTTTCCCCTTCTTCTTTAGTAAGTAATTAAGTAAGTAGACTTTATTTAGTGAGGGAGGCTCAGTTGGCAAAGCCAATATTCCCTGAGGCCCTCATAAAACATGCATAACATATATACATACATAACATATACACATGACCAAAAAATAGAGGAAAAAGTGAAACCGTCTATTCATCATGCAATACAATACAATCTCTATTACACCTTACTTACATATACATGAAATAACATTGGGAGCAATAATGAACATTAATATTACACATTAACACGGTTTCCAGCAAGCACAAAACGTTAACAAATCGATGACTCAACGTTGACTCGACGTCAAGACGTCGATTCAACGCTGAGTCACTGCCCACTCAACCTTGTGTGCTCAGTGTGTTATGATTGTAACAAACTGAAAACGCTGTGGAATAAGTGTAACAGATGCATTCTAAAAAATGCTGCATTATAGAATAATGTATTGAACGCAATCTAAAGACTACACCGAGTCTAGATCTGAAGATTTTTTAATAGAAGCAACCCAGCAGGCACGCAACGCTGACCCGAATCAACGCTGATTCAACGTCCCACGCTGAATAAGCATCGCCTCTATGTCGAATCAACGTCGCGTGCCCAGTGGGAAAGTCCTCTCATGCGTTCAAAGCATTCAGTTCAAAGAGAGAGAGAGAGAGAGAGAGAGAGAGAGAGAGAGCAAATATATACAAAACACAAAAAGTCACACAATCCATAGTTAATACAGTACATTAGTTGATTAACCATTAAGCACCAAAACGTAGACAACAAAATTCACGTAGCGAAATAAAGGGGGTAAAATGCCTTGTCGCATGCATGATGGCAAGGGAAGGAAAACATCTGTTCAGTCAGACGAAGCTTGTCCGAGTTATTTTCCTTGTCATAAATATATATAGTAGAGCCAGTGGGCAGGGGCTCATGTACACTCAGCAAATTTTCTAATTGGTCAGTTTTCAAATATGCAGAAATATGATTTTTAATTTGTAATTTTGAATATACTTATAATCAAAATTTTGGGGTTTTATCTACTTATCGAAAGTTAATGTTGTAATCAAAACTTTATTGTAGTATTAGAGTTATGACCCCTTCTATGTAAACCATAGAATGCTTTGAAAACACATACAGACTGCATCAAACTTCCACAAAAGCATGATATTTAAGAAGTAAATTAAGTTATTCATCATAAGAACATGGGGTATGTTTTTAGTTTTCATGCAGTTTTCACCTGTATTAACTTTAATAATGACGTTTTCAAATTACCTCCCTTTCAATGTTTGTGTAAATCCTAATAGACACCTCGAATTGATGTAAATCATTTTGCAAATCCATAAGCGTTTGTGTTGCTTGTAAAATCCAAGAATATCTGTACATTTGTTCGTCGTAGTTGGTAGCCATGGTAATCTAAATCTGCTAATGGCTTGATTCTATGGCAAAAATTGACCAATTAGAAATGTTGTTCAGTGTATACCCCCGGCCAGCCCCACCGCCTACCGACAACAAATTTTTAACAAACAGACAGACAATCAATATCATACCCAGTGGTATAGCCATGCAGTCATATATCAATACATTCCATCTCAAGATTTTTCAATAAAAAAACAATGCAAACTAAAAGTTCACTTTTAACACGTCGCTGTTATTCAGCGGATAACATCGTGTCATAAAAACCGTATGACCACACGTGTAATAACACTTTGGCAGGTACATGTAACGTTATTGACAACGTCCATGTCAACAATGCGTTTTCTTATTGAGATAATGTTCAGTTTGAAGGCGTTAAAGTCCCATTTTAAAAGGTCGTCTGATAAACAGAATCTTACACTCGTGTTCATTACATATGAAATACATGAAACTCGCCGAAGGCTCGTTTCATAAATTCCATATGAAATGGCCACTCGTGTAAGATCCTCTATATAGTAAACGACCGCTAACTAATATTATATTAATAGGTAGTCTATATGTGTTTGAATTCGACTCTGCATACAACTGTTTGAAAACTGCAGGGTTTTCCACTCAAAGTAGAGAAATGATAAATGTGTGGAGACTGTATAAATTTCCATGCAAAAACAGCGATATTATGAAAATGATATCAGTCAGCTGCATGGTATAAAATCAGTCAATCGAGGTGACCAGACTTACCGAACCCGCTGTGAAAACATGACTTAAGAGCTACAGTACGCTATGTTTCTTTACTTATAAATACCTTGAGGTTGAAAATATACGTTCTTTTACAGCTGCGGCCCGAAAGACATCATGTAGCTGTGGTGATATCACCCTTAAAGAGTCTTATGCTCAATCAAGTGGATGTGCTTTCTAAAAAGGGTCTGAAGTGTGCTACACTTTCAGCACTGAGAGAAGAAGATAAAGCCGGTATTTATGGAATTTAGTTTCAGATTAGCACCAAGCAAAATCTATTTTTTTTGACGATGGGTGGGTATGGTGCCTATGCAAACGAAAATCTTACCAAAGCTGTTAATTAGGTCCTGACCATTTTTCTCTCGTACGGTCATGCTTATACATGAACAATGCATGCCACATCTTCTCGTTACCTCGCCTGTACGAATGTTCAGGAAGAGCTAATGCACTACCTCGACGTTGGCGTTGATGGTGGACGTTGTTAAAGTTTTACGTTGAAGACAAGGCGCTATCAGGCGAGGTATCCTGTACTCGGACAGGTATTGTTTAATCTGCTGTTAGTATTATGGCATAAGCGAGCAGGCTAACTCGTACCATCCAGCACTTGCGCATCTTATTTCCCCGCGCAATGAGAACAGTATGTGATTGCCTGGGCTTCTTTATACATAGAAAAATCTGACTATACATTTGCTTGAGCATATGCAACAACGATGTGATAGTAATAACACGATAGCCTGTTTTACATAACTCATTTACGTAAAGTAGTTGGATGTATGGCTGACATGCAAGTTTACGTTCTTTCCAACAATAATTCATATCAAAGACGATAGGAGCGTAATTATGATCGGTTGTGTGCAATGGAACTGCGTTTACCAAGGCATTTTGAGGAGCTGTTGTCTTGTAGTAGCTAGATGTGTATAATGTGGGAAAAATGGCATGAAGAATTGCCAACAATAAATTTTGGATGGTTCATTAAGCATATTTTCTTAGCCCGATAGAACTAAATGACTCTATTACCACAGACTTGAAATATTATTTTCCATTTGTTAAGTGCAAAAGACAAGATGGTTGATTATTAATATGATAATGGTGACTGACATGATCTTTTCCTCTGTCTCCACAATCTTTAATCAAGGACAGGATATTGGCAGTCATACAGTGTTTTGAATAAAATTTTCAAAACGCAATGTATTATTTCAATGCAGATGTAGCTGCAGGGACGATAGATGTTCTCTTTTCATCCCCGGAAGCCATCATGAGTGATTATGGCCGGCAGATAATGACAAGTCCAGTATTTAATGAGCAAGTTTGTTTACTTGCATTTGATGAAGGACACTGTGTTTGTGAATGGTAAATTCCCTTTAATTATACAATTGTTATGCCCAAACGTTTGAAGATGTTGGTTGGGCATATTGCTTTTGGCTTGTTCGTGTGTGTGTGTGTGTGTGTGTGTGTGTGTGTGTGTGACACTTCCATGTTTTCTGTAACTTTGGAACCCTGCTAGCTAGGGTCTTGAAATTTCACATATGGATTCCTCATTGAAAATTAGCTGACTTGTATTTTTTGTATTTTCCCAGTTAGGGTACTTTTTGGAGTTATGCCACTTTTAGTAAAATCAGATGACTATCTTGTTACCAAGATATCTCCAAAAGTATTTGAGGTATGACCTTGATATTTGGTATACTGCTTGGGTACGTTCGGTGGTATAACGAACCGAGAGCCAACCTTTAACCAGTTTTCTATGTCAGGGAACAATGGTGTATTGTATTAAAAAACAATCAGACATGTGCCGCCCGTACGAGTCGAACCATGAACCAGTGCTTGAAAGCGAAAAGTTAACCACTAGGTCAAGCGCTTGCGCTTAAATCTTTTGAGTAAAAATTTAACAAACACCTTTACGAATGTTCTAACTCATTGTCTGAAAAACCTGTTACCTGTTAGAGCGTTTAATGCTTTGGAAACAGTATTCAATTAAGAACTGAGAGTTTTCTTTTGGATGTTATCTAGTATTTGAATGAGGTAAAAGTCATTGACGTTCGACATTTCATTATTTGCATATGCACATCCAGTTTTTCCGAATGTTGACAGGGGGGACGATTTCCGTCCAAAGTACAGAGAAGTGTCTGTCATCAGAAGTTTTTTATCCCAAGCGCCAGTCCTTATCTTGACAGCTACAACCACCCAGAAAGTGATGGACAGCGTGTTAGATACGCTTATGTTAAGCCATCGGGGAGTTGAGGTTGTTGCCACTGTTCCAGATAGGTATGCCACCAACTAGTTTTTGGGTCAAGGATCGTAAATGATAAGCAAAGTGAAGTATGTAAGTGGGGTTGACATAGTCCGGTCTTCAGGTCACTTAGGTCTTCATCCAGTTACATATAAATCATATAAGAAATGAACAATGGCAAACAGTATTAGGTTAAGGTTAAAGACGGAATTTTTTGTCACTTGAACATGAATTGTGAGTTGAGGCATTTCCCAACTGTATTTGCCACCTATTTTTATGGAGTTTACTACGGTTCGAAAGTAGTTTATCAGAGTAAATTGAAGTTAACTTTGTACGGAGCTTATATTATTAGCGCGATAAATTCAGTTTAGCTTGATTTATGGCCGTTACCGTGAATCTGAGTATTTCGTTTTCTAAAGGTAGAAGTGGACCAGAATTTCATCAGAAGACAACAACCTAGAGTTTTCCACGCCAACGTTCAAGATTTCAGCAATATTGTGAAACAGTATCTAAGGACTGTTTCAGTTGTTTTAATTATAAGTCCATAATTTTTCCTTCCTTTTTAAAGGAACGTTCAGTTCAGTTCAGTTCTATGACATCCCCATGTGGCTCAATCGAACGGAACGGAACACCTGACTTAGTAAGTTAGTTGTGCGTGAATTTCAGTCAACCTTTTGTGGCAATATTTCAACTGATTATTGTTTATCAGTCCCCTATCATATATTTGCTTGATGCTTGTTGTGTATATGTTGAAACAGATGGGCCAGTTGGCCTAGTGTTGTATAATAAATTCCTAAAAATTCCTAATTATTAAAATGTTTGATCTCAGTACCTTTAGAATCGTTTTCCTGGCAGCAGAGGATGCACATGTACCCCCATTTGCGAACCTCGCAAGGATTATGACTGTGGTGGATAAGGCTTTTTTAATTGTGACTAAAATTTTGAATGCTTTATTGAAATAAAGCCTTGCTAAGAATTCTCAAGTTTATTGAAACCTTTTCTAAATATTCACACAAATCATAAGCATATGCTGACAAGATTCCGAAATGTGGTTCTGTCCGAATCGTGAAAATCTGCTGAATTGTTGCGATTTTCGGAAACAGGGGAACCATTATCTTTCACTTATTCAATGGTATACGAATAAGATTTTTATTTCAGAGTTATCTGATTTACTTTACTTATACCACAAGTTAATTAAATATGCAAATATATGTTCGATTGTCATTTTTATTTTGCGGGAAGCATGCTATAAGTAAGTGGTCGGTTAGAAGTTGGTTCTAGTATATATTACCTTGGTATGTTATAGACCTAACATAAGACTGAATGTGAAGAGAGCCAAAAGTTACGAACCGGAAATTGATTGGTATTTGAATATCCTCAAAACTGAAGGTGTGAATGCTCCAAAAGCCCTTATATATTGCAGGTAAAAAAATATGTGTTGCTTTCAATTTGATACCGTTCAGTTGTGTTAAATTGTTATGATCGGTTATCCCCACTAGCCCTGTTTTCCAGGCGAAAATCAAAGTTGCCAATAAATATTCAGAATGCGTTTGACTATGAGGATCCTTTACCTGTAACCCATGGCAAAATTTTAACTTCCTTTTCAATGAAAAACTCCAAAAAATACATCATCCACTTTTTTATTTTTATGGCTCGGTTTGTCAGTTGTCATAACGCTCGCACGGAAAGCGAGAGGCAGTGGTTTACCGTCCTTGCCCCGGGCCATGAATTTTTCCCTCCCTGTGTTATTTGCTTGTTAGTGCTGGACCACTGTTATGAACGCTGCGACGAAAAAGTACTTCTTACACTGGGTAGTTCGTAGTCTACTTAGATTCGGAGACAAATTTTATTAAGTAGGTGGAAGTGATGTCAAACGGTCAACCATGTATCTCTGTAGTTCATTGGACAGAGTGCTCGCACGGAACGCGAGAGGCCCTTATTAGAAGCTCCGTTGTGGTTACGATTTTTTACTCCCTAGGGACGCAAGCATTTATATGGGAATGTTTCATAGTTGCTCCGCGGTTCCAAGCCTAATGGACGACGAATCTGATGAAGCAGGGGGAAAATGTCAAGGATCGACCGTTTTATGTAATAGTTCAGTTTTCTCAGTTAGCTAGAGGTCCTAGTTTCGAGTCTCGTTTACACCACGATTTTCCCGCTGTGACACTTCTATTGAGTCTTATGAAATATAGAGTGCTCGCACCGACCGCGAGAGGCCCTTATTTGAAGTTCCGCTGTGGCTACGATTTTTTACTCCCTAGGGACGCAAGGATTAATATGGGAATGTTTTATTGTTGCTCCGCGGTTCCAAGCCTAATCGAGGACGAATCAAATGAAGCAGGGGGAAAATGTCAAGGATCTACCGTTTTCTGTAATAGTTCAGTTTTCTCAAAATTAGCTAGAGGTCCTGGCCCCGAGAATATAAAACTTTTTTCATGCTCAACTCAGCTGAGCATGAAATTTTTTCTGCTCATAAATTTTAAAATGCCAACAATTGTTGGCATTTTAATATTTATGAGTAGAAAAAATAGCCTTCTTGGCTTATCTGAGCCTGAAAAAAGCTGAATTTCTTGGTATTTTTTATCTCAGTGGGCATTTTAAATTTCATGCTCAGCTGAGTTGAGCACGAAAAAAGTTTTATAACCTCGGGGCCTGGTTTCGAGGCCCGTTTACGCCACGATTTTCCCCCTGTACGCGTGACACTTTTATTGCGACTTATGAATTAAATTCTTTTCTTGTTAAACTTTCTGTTTGTGTTAGAATGTTGGTTTACTGTTAACATGGGCAAATTAGTTGAACCCCACAAAAAAGTGTTTTCATAATCAGGACAACGATTTCCTTATTTGCAAGTATAGAAAAAAAATCAAGGATAATACCGGAATGTATTTAAAATCAGATTTTGCATGTTAAAAAAAGATTTGCATAGCGGCAAACTTAAAGATACGGACCCATAAACACTTAGAGTTTTTAGTAAGGTCAAGACGTTAAGTACAAGTACATGTACAGAGGTTTAGCTTAGTTTGGTTGTATATACGTCCTTTTTCGATTAATCCAAATATTTGTTCACCTGGGCCCAGTTTCATAATCATTGTTAAAGGTAAGGACGACCTTAAAGTTATGGTGTAAATTTTCGATCTTAGAAAATCAATGTTAAAAATTACTTTGAAAATCGCAGTTTTTGCGTTATCCTACAGGCATAGGTCAAATGATTTTTTAGACCTTAACTTTAAGGTCGTCCCCAAGTTTAAGGAATGATTGCGAACCTGGATAATAATATAAAAATAAGGATATTACTTTATTTCCTTGAAAGTGAGCTATATAGCTGTCTCGCAGCAGAAATACACTACCACATTTTTGGACCTTTTTAAACCACAATATGTATAAAGAAGAAAAAAAAAAAGAAATGAAAAAAAATGAAACATTAGCAGAGCCCTAGATAAGAGGGAGTATCTGATGATAATTAGGGATAATTTTTATTAATTCTTGATAAAAAAGTATATGTTGTGACCCCTCATCTGAACCGTCTCGACGAGACGGTTCAGATGAGGGGTCACAACATATGGTTTCAATGAGAAATAAAGAAAATTATCCCTCAATTATCATCAAATACCCGTCTTATCTAGAGCTCTGATTAGATAATCTAATTACAGTACATGAGCAATTGTAAATCCCCAAGAAAAAAAAAATAGAGACTTCTTTTACTTCTGGACTTGCAAGAAAATTAATTGCGTTCCGCCTGTGTCATCAGTTGAAATAATGAATACACGATGATTACAGCAAAACTTCAGGCAAGATTTTCTATTTACTTGTCTATTGACGCATGTCAGGACTATAGCATTTTAATTGCTGGTTTCTACATTTTGAAATATCGGCGACGTCAAAGTTGCTGTTAACAGAAAAGTTGTGTTTATAGACTATAAGCATCATGTGAATTGTTCTCTTTCACAAAATAAAGACTCATTGGCAATGTGTAGTGTTTCTATATTATAGAAATGAATTTTATTTTTGTTGATTTTATCGATGTGTAAACGCCGGCGAACCACTCACAAACTGAATAAAGCCCGAAGGCTTTATGTTAAGTTAAGTGAGTGATTTGCCGGCGTTTACACATCCATAAAATCCAAAAAAAAAAAAAAAAATCATTTCTTATAATTCCAACTCGGCCATCTTTTATTCAAAATTGTCAGCTATAGTGAGTATCTTAGAAATCGCCGCCAAGAAAATAGTTCCAAGTAGTTCCAGATTTCTGGGTCAGGGAGTTTATCGAAGTATAAACGCCGGTTCATGTTCGCTCTTGACCAATCAAATTGCATTAAGTTTATATAATAGTATTAGGAAGTTGAGTTGGAATTATTGCCGTATACATCTACCTTTCCAACAGTATATACTTTATTGCAGTCCGCTGTGGAAAAATTATGAAATTAATTTTCTAGTACACTGACCGACACCTGTAAGTGCAGGTTGGTCTAGGATTGTGTTTTGGCCCGGAGTTCGGAATAAGGACTCGGAGTTCGGACTAACAACTGAGTCGAACCTAGGTTCGACAGACTCGGAGTTCGGAGTAAAGACCGAGTCCAACCTAGGTTCAGCTGACTCGGAGTTCGTACTTAAGATTGGGCCCAACATGAGTTCGGCAGACTCGGAGTTCGGACTAAAAACCGAGTCCAACCTAGGTTCGGCAGTTTCGGAGTTCAGACTTAAGATTGGGTCCAACATGATTTCAGCAAACCCACTAGTTCGGACTAAAGACTGGTAACAGTATAGGTCATACCCGGACTGCGACCCATCTAAAGTATTAAAGTGTCCTATGCCAAACTCATCGTAAGTCTGAACTCCGAACCTGCCGAACATGAAGATTTATGAGTACAAGTGGTCATGGTCATTCTTTGACTTTTGACCCAAAACTCATATTTTGACAATTTCAGACATGTTAAGTAAAAGCCAGCTTGCCAATTGTTCAGGTGAGCGATTCAGGGCCTCATGGCCCTCTTGTTTTTGTCCGAACTCCGAACCTGTCGAACCCACAAACAACCCGTTCTTAGTTTAAACCTCGAACTCATGAAAGACCCGTTTCTTTTATCCGAACTCCGAATCTTTACGCCGAACTCTGGTCAAAACACAATCCATGCATCTCACCACTCCATGTCACTTCCCATAGAACTAGGCCAAATTTGTCTTTGAGGCCAGCTGCATGTCTCCTTGTCAAGACATGTTAGCATTTTCACTACTTTGAAAGTACCAGCGGGCTCTACATGTTGGCGTCAATCTGTTATAAATGTTCTTTACTTTTATCGGATTTTCCACATGAAGACTTGCTGAGAAAATCTAGTAAGTAATACTAGCCTACATACTTCATAGGTCAATGACAGACACGGCTGCAATCTACAGTCATCTTGTACATCATCTAGGTGACAGAGCCTGGCTGTCTGACATCAGAAAAGCGGACAAAAGGATCATAGATATGTTCCACGGATCTCTTCTGCTAGAAGACCAGACCCGCATTACTGCCGAATTCCCTAAGCCAAATAGTACGATCCGTTGTGTTGTTGCAACAATTGCCTTTGGCATGGGCGTCGATGTGGGTGATGTTAAGTTTGTGTTCCACTGGGGGCCCAGTCGATCTTTGCTATCGTATTGGCAAGAGGTTGGCCGTTGTGGCAGAAGCGGCGAAAAAGGAGAATGCTTTATATTCATTCCCCCTAGATCTTTAGACCCCCGGCGAATCGACAGCAATATGATTGAGCTGTGTAAATCAAACCAATGTGTTCGGGTGGGTATACTGCAGCACCTTATTATCCCAGGAATGGATGTTTCACGTTTGCAGTACCTTAGAAACAGGAAATCATGCTCTGGTGGTTGTTTAAAATGTACATGTGAGCTTTGTTCTTGTTGTTCTAGGTGTTATGCTGCTTGTCGCTGCAATTCTGAAGTAAACGAAAGAGCATTGTTAAACCTTAGTCTAGAGAACAAGTAATCTCGTACCAATGAAATTATGGATGACTAGCGATTTTACGTTCTTTTTATTAGTATTTCAGCTATATCAGGACGGTGTGAAGTTGAAAATGAAAGACAGCGTGTAATTGAACCCATGAACGGTTGGAAAGAAATCCTCCTACAGCGGGGCTCGAACCCGGGACCGCTAGATGAGCAAGCCAGCGCTTAACCTTCTGAGCTACCGGGGCTCCTTATCAAACCAGACATTGCTAGGTCCTACTTTGAAACATAACCTTATTTTGATTATATAAATAGTTGTGGAGTGTTGCATTCAAAAGTATAGATTAATCATGCGGAAACATGTAAATTATTGGAGGTTCATATCTCATTTTTACTGTTATTTCGGTCACATGGACGTATTCGCGATACATCACTGTCGATTAGGAAATATATTAATGATAAAAAACTCAATATTACATTTGCTTTGTTTCGGTCAAATGGACATACTCATTTGAAACAAACAGTAGGCACAACTAGATTACGCATGCAGGAAATAATTCATCGAAGCACGTTACTTTTTTTTAAATTGTAAGAAGTAAACGTAATTGAGCACTGCCGAAAACGTGACAAATAAGAAAGTTTGTTCAGTGTTGAGTTTTCCAAACGAGGTGGACGTTTATGAAAATACTCACTGCTTAAGGGAGAATGTCTCTATAAACATCTAGTTTGGTTGAGTATTTCTTGAGTCGTCGTTTTAATTTTCCTGGTTTGTCTATTGTTCTTACACTGACGAACCCTGGAAAGGCTGAGTGTTGTCGGCCAGGGACTATGTAAAATAACCTGTCCTTTTGAAATTCCTTGAGAAATTTTGCCACATCGTCTTGGTAGGAATTTTGTGTTGTTCCGCTATGATATGGAATCCATGCACCTGCAACAGAAATTTTTCAAAAGCCTGTCGGCGTATGCCAATTGAAATTACTAAGGACCCCCATAACTTTGTACGGATTTTATTGCACTACCAATACTCATTATCATGCCCCCAACTTTGAAGAAGTTGAGGGGCATACTGCTTCTGGGTTGTCCTTCCGTGAGTACGTACGTCAATTCGTTCATTCGTCACACTTTATAGCGCGCTTTTGCAAAGGTTTCGAGTGTGGAATGTGGTATTTGATTGCATTAATTCCCAATCACTGCCTATCTATTTACTTGGCGCACTATTATAAATGAACAAGAACATTTTCAGATGGCCATCGATGCATGGATTTGACCTATATTTTATGCTTCACTGACTTGTTTGGAACCTGTTCCTTTTAGGTTCAAGCGTATGGGGGAGCGGCTGTAGCGTAGTGGATAACACTCCAGACTACCACCCCAGGGGTCGCAAGTTCGATCCCCCGCTTCTCCGGTCTTTCGGATGAGACTTTAAACCGAGGTCCCGTCTCCATATGACCTCGTTGTTGGTGGGACGTTAAACCCGAGTTCACTCACTCACTCACTCAAGCGTATGGTTTGGGGCATAGTGTTTTTCCAGAAAAGAGATCAATATTTGTTATATATAGAGGATCTTACATGAGTACTCATGTATTATTGAATTTATTAAACGAGTTGGGGAAAAAGATAAGATGCGAGGCTTTGCCGAGCATCTTATCGGTTTTCCCCAACGAGTTTAATAAATTCAATAATACATGAGCACGAATGCAAGATCCTATTTATCATATGACGCTAAAATCATATTTTATTAGCAGATTTTGCACTAAAACGTCACGATTTCGCCATTAGAAAACGCAACGTTTTTATGGACGTCAACGCATAACGTTACGACGTAATTTGCATATTTAATCCACTAGTGGATTATCGTTTTTAATGCATGGCTTTATTACACTCTCAGAAGCGACGTCATATGATAAATTTAGTTACCTAATTACACTTTAGTTGCTACGGTCTTTCAGTCAAGAGAGAAATCCGATTGAGTTATGTACGACTTTAACATACCAGAAACTTGTCTTTGAAAGGCTCTGTCAACATCCCTGGCAACAGTTCCCACAAATTTGCTAGTTCGGTCAGCATTCCTAGCCGAGTATTTTCCGTGGCTTCTCTTAAGGTTCTCTGTGCAACATTAAACGAAAATTTACAAACTAGTTCACTCATCAGTTTTTTTTGTTTATGCGCCATCGCTTAAAATAGTATTGGTTGAAAACATGTGACTGAAAACAGCTATTTCATTTAAATGTATCTTTGAATGCGCTGAAACATGTTATACAATGAAAAGTTTGCAAATGGTATGTTACTTTTAAAGTAGATGAGGCGAAGGGTTTTCCACGTGACCTTGCATGTGCATTTATAAGCTTATTCCAAGCCTTTTTTTATTTATGTATAAAGTTGCACGTTAAATCTCGTCCTTTAGTGTCAGAAAATAGAAATGTGCATATACTAAAGTACTACATTTGGTTCAATTATTACCTTTGAAGTCCCTGTTGAGAAACTCATTCACCAGGTCTAAGGGCAGATTGTGTCCTGGTCCTCCTCTCAAATTTGCAGTTCGGTTCCAGATTATTTCATTCTTCAATCTTGTATTCTGCACCATTTGGGCATCTTCAAAAAGAATTGTAATAATGCAGAGAAGTAAAGCAGGACCAAATTTTGTCATGACCCCACGCCCACTACGGAAAATCAATGATTTATAGTTGTTTCTGGGTGAAATCGAAAATGAAAATGAGACTGTTATCCACTACACTACAGCCGCTCGTCCGTGAAATAAAACTCTATCTTATACTGAAAAAATTAAGTATGATGTTCAACGGATCATTTTTAGCAAATATATTATTATCTAATTGACGGACGACGGACGAAAAATGATCACAATTGTTTTACCGAGACTACGTCTCGTTGACTGTATCAACATCTGGCAAAGATGCAAAGATGCACTACACATAGGCAAATTGCGTAACTTTTGTTCACCATTTTATAAAGTACAGTATATTGTATGCTTTCCTGATAATTCAATTACAAATTTATATGAAAGATGCAAAGACTTATTACAGGTCCATTTTTGCTTGACCAAGGTGAGTAACATCACTAAGACCACGATTAGTAGATTTCGTTTGTCATATGTTTCTTTGTTTGATAGCCCCGGTAGCTCAGTGGGTTAAGTGCTAGCCTACTGATCTAGCGGCCCGGATTCGAGTCCCGCTTGAGGCGAGAATCTTTCCTACCACAAACGGGCTTCCATTGCACACAGCCTTCCATTATCACCGTCTCATTGTCCTGATATAATTGCATTACTGTTGAAAAGGACGTTAGTTTTACGACAGAATAACAGAACTGGGTCGTTTCTATCAGGCATGGACGACCGAATAAGATTTGCTAGTTTGCGATAATCAGATTTCTGTACCTGACAACAGCTTATGTCCAATAATCAAATATTTGATGTGATTATTTTGCCAAAACTGGGGCATGTCTATCTTCCACGTATCTAGCATTCCGAGTCCGTCGTTCTCTCTTACAAAATCTCTGTATGCCAAGTCTTTCAATCCATTGAAAAGCAGACAACATTCGTACAAATAAACATGGTCTTCCCTTCTTAAACAAGAATCTTGGCAGAAGCTGCAGGTCCACTTTGCACCTGTTTCAGATTATAAGAGGAAAAGGCACACTAGAAGTTACTCGTTCATAACGATGCAGATTATAATCTTTACAAGTATATTTCAAACGTAGGGATATATACAAAAATGACCCAATACAAGAACAAGAACTGTAAAATCATAAAATAAACTTAAAGAAAATAAATTTTCACAGTAACTGAGCGAAAAGGAAGCAAAAAAATAGCAGCACAATCGAATAAGGGTCAATTTTCCTGTTACATTTTTGAGTCGTTCTTGATATTAAATCGGCAGTAGCCGCTGTCTTAATGTAATGTCATCATGCGTTACAGTAATGTGGATAAGATAAATAAGTTCCGAATATTTAGATTCTTTAGCAATGAAAACAGCAGACTCGGTTTAATGGATTTCTTCCATCACCAGTAACGAAATTCGCAATACTGGCCACTTTATAATATATCTGAGGTGCAAACCTGGTTTCCTTTTCATATCCAAGCATTTTTTATGGTAGATCTCATAACCGCGGCACTTAACACCCCTGTTACACCTTACTGTTTCCTCTTCTGGTTTGGACTGTCCGCAGTGGCAGTACTGTGAACGCCCGGATGACCGACATTCCTGGGAGCACCACCAATCTTTGGTTTGGTCAACGGTGTCTTCATCCAGCCCTGCACAGCTGAGATGGAACCAGGTTCCGTTCATGCACTGTGTGTTGGAACATTTGATCATGTCCTCCTCTGTATCTGTTTATAAATATAAATGTACCAAATTTATTGTGACATGCGCATTTCTGTATTTGGTTCAAAAATATCATATTCATACAAGATATTCTGACAAAATATATACATGTAAAATTCATTGAGGATCTGACCTGAAGCATATTGCTGTATTTAACCTATTCACCGTAGAAATACCCTTAAAAATGTGACAGATAAAAATAGGGACAGGTCTCTGCAGGGAATGAACATTCCTCTCTGAGCCATACTTACTGGGATACACAGCACCTGCAGACATGTAAACATAGCTTATACGACTTCACAAAGATACATTATATTTTCCATTGCTTGTATCTCTACGAAATTTTATTAAAGGGAGCTGACATATCATGTTAGAAATATTTGAATTGATTTGTTGCTTAACGTCCACGGTAAACAGCTAAGGTCATGTCGGGACGGTCAGTTAACCTAACCACACTAATCCTGGGCAGCTTAGGCCTCCTAAGCGGTTAAACAGTAGTACTAAGTGCACATACTTTCGCTAGTAACTGACAACTGCCCTTCTTTAATCAGCTGAAGGAGAAACGAAAGTATGTGGCCAGACAAGGTATCGAACCCAGGACCCCTGACTTATGAGTCAGGTGGCCTACCGATTTCGCTACGCGGCCCGGCATGTTAGAAATAATCTAAGTTTAAAATTGTCAATGTGGTTCTGTTACAATTCATTACCAAGGTCAAGGTATATGTTCACAGTTGTAAAAATTTCAAAACTGCAGAATATATTGAGAATTCTTACTCCTCAACCAAATACTAGCGTTTGTGTTCTCGTAAATTTGTGGTCATTTATATGTCTACAATCAGAGAAAAGGTCATGGATGAGTAATGTTAATGTCTTGAATATTGAATTCGTTTGATTTGCAAAGCTCAGTCATTTTGCTGTCAGGCAATGGTATGTACATGTATTTGATGTTTATATAAATCCTTGTTTTACATTATGTTCCAATTACTACTACTCGTTGAACTTGACGTTGCATTGATAGACAATCCATGCGACGTCTAGTTCACTGAGTAGATACCAATTCGGTTTAGTAACAGTGGGTAACGTTAGGTACATTTTGAATTTGCTGAGCTTTCACGTTGATAGATTTATGTTCCTAAATGAGTTAGGGTGTAGGCTTGCATTCCAGGAGTGGCAGCACTTCTATTCCTATCTATTGGCAGTCGGTCCTTGAGGAAAAGAGTTTGCTCCCCGAGTAGCAAATTCTTTCCTGCGAGAGTCGATCCCATTCTGAGAGGGTTTCGTTGTCCGGGAAGGCAAAGAGGCAGTCTTAAATGTTGTTCCCTTTGTGAAGATGGTAAGAAAACCTGGATGTGCAAGCATACACCTTAATTTGTATAGTAAAGAACTATATTTCTTACGCTTGAGGATTTCTTTACTATGCATTTCTGCTGTAGCTGACACTAAATCTACCTGATATAGACTTATTTATCTACTATTCTGAGACAGGCAAGCTTCGACAAGCACTGCAGACCCAGATCAGACTTTTCCACCAGGAGCAGTCTCGTCAGGAACTGTACTGCATGTGGTAACGTTTGTGCCATCCTGGCATGTTTGGTTTAAACAATATTTTATTCATGGAAATTACATATTTATAATACAAAAGTAGATAATGGTACAGGATCTGACAGTAAGCAAAATGCTTATATAAAAGCCATCTCCTGTTGTTGTTTTTTTCTTCTTTTTTTTTGGTTTAAACAATATGTTTTTGGTTTAAACAATATGACAAGAGTATGGTATGTTTGGACTGCGAGATATCGGACTATCATGCGAACACGTGCTTTTGTCTTTCGTTGCCTGGGTAGTAAATGCGTGTACTCTCGGGTATTGCTGTCATATGGTATGGTGGTTCTGATGCGAACGCATGGATTCGCAGACTGGTCATTTTTTCCAGTACGCGGTTGCACTCATCTTATTGTGTGACGCGGCCCAATTTTATAGCTGTAGCGAATGATAATGTTGGTCTTGACCGGTTTTAGCCGGCCTTCTACGAGTTAAAACAGTTGTAAACGAATTCGGTTCGTACGTCTTTAAGAGGTCCTTTACACCAAATCTATCAATCTATCTGTCGCCGTAGCCTTTTCTGTGTGGTCTTAATTTAAAATGGTAGATGTGAACCACATCGTGAAAAGGTGTCCCTTACATCCTAACTTCTATACGAGATGCTGGGGCGCGGATCAGCCTACGTATTGATCGCACACTAAGATGTACCTGACTATAGGAATTGAGGGTATTTTACTTTTTCTATACATCAGAACTAATTAAGGCGCCTTTTCTCGAGAGGATGATACATCCGAACTAAGGCGCCTTTTCTCGGGATGATGATAACAACAGTGCATTTTGTATGATAGTGTTGTATGTGTTATAGACGTCTTACTTGGGAAATTATTTATACTGATCTGCTATCCTATCTGCGTTTGGCCTGAGAATAGACTCAGAATAAAGTTTTGTTCTGTTCTGTTCTGTTAATTACCTTGGTGGCACGTGCAAGAAACTGGTTAAACATAACTTAATAAATTTGTTATTATATGAATCACCTTTACATAATAAATTTGTTATGATATAACTCACCTTTACATCAAAGTTGCCGGGGTGAAATTTTATTAAAGAAATTGAGAAAGTAAAAATAACACAGCCCTTTTTGGGAACTTTTTGATCATCCCTCGTACCTTCTTTGCAAAAACAGTACTCGAAGTATTCTTCGTCACTTTCGTCGTCGTCTTCATAAGCATCCAAGACTGCTTCGATGTCAGGGCTGGAGACCTGCTCCCATACTGTTTCAACCACTTTCCTAGCAACAGATAACAGGTAGCCGTTTTTTTCAGCAGCATCTTCAGGGAGATCTTTAGGTGTTTCATCTTGGTTACTTAGAGCGCAGATCTCCATGGCCAGGAGGGAAGTCAGTCCTTCTGTGGAGAATCTTAGCAAGTCGGCGTTATGGTTGAAGGACTTCATAACATCCCCTGTGACTTTCCTATGTTGAAAAGTGTTCCTAATATGGAATAGTGTTCCTCGGTCGGCCCCGCTTTTCACTGAATAGAGCTGGTTGTACATGTCCTATGACAGAGAAAACAAACAAGACAAAGGAGCTGTAAATAACTTCATGTACATTCCATTTCAGAATTATGTCTACTGTTCAGGATACTTACAAAACTACCTAACATTTCTTTTTTGAATGCCACAGATATAACGGATTACGAACTGTAATGTTGATTACTTTAGCACAATATTGTGTACCAGATGTCAGCAATATATTATTTGGAGTTGCTAGTATGGACCATCAAACGAACAGTCAATTTTTGGTTGCACTGTTCAAATTTACACATGACAGTCTACGCTTTAAATCATGAGGAATCTCTCTCTCTCTCTCTCTCTCTCATTCTCTCTCTCTCTCTCTGTCTGTCTCTCTCTCTCTTATCTATTAGTAACAAAATAACTACCGTAATGTGCCGAAATTTTGGGACACCTGAATTAATTTTCCATTTGAACAATTATTTTAGGTGTCCTAATATTTACGTACATTACAGTAATATATTTATGTTAGTTGTTTTCAGACTCATTTTTGGACTTTCTTTACTGTTATTTTTTTCCCTTTTTCTTTATTTAATTGGTTGTACACACTGACATAAGTAGAGGATCATTTCATATGAAACTTATGAAACGAGCCTTCGTGCAAGGTCAATTCTTTACCACGTGATGATTTAACGTACCTGCATCAGTATAACGCGTCTGTGGAATTCCTGGGGAACTGGCTCCAGTCCTTCAAATCTGCCAGCGGCAGTTAAAGAGCCAGCTCTAGCAGCCTTGGCATCTCTCATCCGCTCGATGGACAAACCGTCACCATGTACTGGTATTCGGAAGTACTTCTCTTCATTCTTCTTTGGAACGTACTGATGTAGGCAGTCCATTATGTTAATTACTCCGGCTGTCGAGGACGGGTTCGATTCTATGATGCCCAAATTTATCTGTTAAAGTACACACAAACTGCATTTCTCTTATCTAAAGTGTTCTCGCATTCATTAAATATAGGATAAGCGGGTATTCTTATATAACACATACGGTATAAATACTTTATTACTGAGAGCAAGACAGGCTTGTAAGTGAAATTATTTAAGCTTGAAAAAGTAGAATCACCTGCGTTTTTTTTTAAATGGACACAGGGTATTTATTTCCTTATAAGCTCAACCTGATAGTGTTGGAAGGAGTTGGATGACGTACTTACAGATAAGCATAATAGTTGGGAGAACAGTTCATTTTAAGATGGTGATTTGCCGTTGCCTGCGTGGTTGACTGAATGACATAGACCGGATAAACTGTCTTATGTGTCAACGCTCTTTCGTGGATGGGTATAAACCCCGATAGCTTAGTGGGTTAAGCGCTTGCCTGCTGACCTAGCGGTCACGGGTTCGATTCCAGAAGGCGTAAATTTTCCAACCATAAAGGGGTTCCATTGCACAAAGCCTATCATGATTACAATCCCATCGTCCTAATATGACTTAAAGACTTTTGAAAAGGACGTAAAATCGCAAGTCATCCATCCATCCATCGTGGATATGTAATAGTTCGTTTTAAGAATAAAATTGTTCTTTATGCTGCTTTCAATACTATCAGTATCAATACTATCAGTATCTAAGTTCTGATTAAGCCCATTACTTGCAAATGATCAGGCCAACAGTTGTCAGCATGAAATGCCTTGTATTGATAGTAATTTGAAGGTGGTTTACTCACTATTCTAGATTTCAAAGCCGATTCATGAGAGTATTGGTGGGTAAGGTGCATTGGCACATCACATTCAGAGAACGCCGGCAAATGTTCCTTTATTATTCTCATAGCCATCACCTCCATCCGATACCTCAGGTTGTTGTATGTGTCCATATTTGGGAGATATAGATGAAGTGGAATGTCCTGGGCCCGGCTGGTGGCGTCGTCGTTCAGATGCCGGAAGCTTACTCTGTTTTTGGCAGCAAAACATAATGCCCAAAGGTACATTTTATTGGGTTTATCAGTGCCCTGGTGGCGAGCAGTGCTTTGTATTTGAACATTGTCCCACACTAAGCTGTAGCCTGGATCTAGAAATGTTACGGTCATAAAAAATAAGGAACATAGAAAGTTGATTTATTATTAAAGTAGCAGTTCTTTGATATTGACAGAAACCTGTTCAATTATTGTGTGTGAGTTTAGCAGTTGTTTTCAAAACTGAAAATACATCTTGAAATAGGAATCATAAAAGATATCTTCAATCAGTCTATGGGAACCTTCAAAACACTTAGGAGCCCCGGTAGCTCAGTGGGTTCAGCGCTGGCCTACTGGAATAGCGGACGGGGTTCGAATACCGACTGAGGCAAGAATCGGTCCTACCGTAAATAAATGTAATATGAAAGTTGAATGACCCCTTAATAGAGTTGACCACATAAGCAGGTTTGACTGTATTATTCACTCTTCACACCAATTTCTCCTGATTCTAACGAGACTCTAACGGAACGGTAAGAAGCCAAACTTTTTATATACACTCTGTCATAAAATATCATTACGAACATGGTGGCGTAATCTTCACCAGTTGAATTTCTGTTACTGGGTCCTTGTCCAAAGTACGAACATTAATTCTCCAGTCAAAGTCGCGCTATTACCGGAAAGGTGTAGAACGGAAGGTGGTGCATAGCTCAATATTTACAAACAGCATCGCCATTTACACCAAGGTGTATCAAAACGAAACCACAAGATACATCACCCTTAAGTAGCTCAGATTACAAGTGTCTAAGTATGCTTACTTTCCAGTGCTGTAATGGTTTCGTCGTTGTCAGAGGGTACAGGACTTCTGAGTTTTGACTCATCGCTACATTTCTGGGAAACATAATAAAATAAGGTTTAACACTTTGAATATTGAATTTGTTAATGCTGAATAAGAAGGTTGAGTTTCATAATTACAAGAGAAACGTCAGTGAGTGTCAGAGCCTGCTAGGGCCTACTATTATATAACCAACTTAAAATGTTTTCACACAGAAAACAGACAGTACCTTCAAAAACGAACAAAGATAAAGTTGAATGCTGCTAAAATGTTAAATAATGACGTTTTCCTTATTTGTAATTCGGCGCAGCAAATTAATATTTTATCTTCCTCTATCAAAAGGTCTTCTACCAAGCTGGCAAATCAAGTCAAACTGACGCCGAACAGACGTTGATGCGATGTTATGACGTCGCATCAATGCCCATACGACGTCGTTTTGATGTAGCGTGCCTGCTTGGTAAACCCTTATCGACAAGTCTTTGACTTTGTGAAGATCTATTGTATTGTACTCGTCAACAGCCAGTTATTATATTGATGCTTATCTCATTGTTTCTGCGGTGCGGAAACCGACACTGCAAATGTAACACAAGTATAATTTCGCATTTGATTATAATACATTACAAGAAAGATAATTACAGACGTGTCAGACAAACCTGACAAACTGTAAACACGCCTTTAAGCATTCGTTATTCCTGTGAGTCTGAAAAACACTGAACATGTTTTTTTCCAGAAACGTCAGATTGCACAAGTACATGGAATACATTGCAGAGCTCGTCTTCGGCCATGGTTCTTTAATCATTGATACTTTTCCTAGCATCGAAAATCGGGAACTCACGGTCGAGCAATGCTCTTCGAGAATCTAAATTTCTTTCACAGCAGCAACTTCTGAAGTTAAAATGTTTCTGAATTAAGTATCTGTTTATTTTACTGTTTTAAAATCCGTGAAAACTTTATAAAATATATACAACCTTACTATTACTGAGGTTTGAATATCAAATATTGTTCACATGGGTACCGCGATTCTGAATTTTTATCTGAATGTGTATTTACTTTTTCTGTGACATCATTAACTGCAGCGTCTTCAATTTCTATTAAACTGGATTCAGCACAAACGGGAGAATCAGCCATAGGTGACGACTCCATCTGTAAAATAAATGGCTTCTTTTTCAGTAATGGTCCCCAGAAGTGTAGCTTTATACAACTGACCCGCGACACGACGAAAGAAACAAAATGGCATGTTTGCAGGATTGATGTAGAGCACCACTAAATATTGCTACATACTAAATATCTATGCTCTTGTTTTCCTAATTTCAGAGAAGAAGATTTTTGATGATTTTGAACTATATAGCTCTATATATAAACAAATTACCCCTGGGGTGAGGCCAGTTTGGACTCCAGCGCAGCCTCAAATCAGCCTGGGTATCCGCCTTGTCTGATCAAAGTATTCGCTTTGCATTTAAAGGTTAGCTTAGGGTCAGGGCTAGCTTTGGGAATTACATTGTTTTCATAGAAGCAAATACTATATGCTTTCAACATCTGCGACGCCTACTTAAAGAAAAACAATTCTTGGTAAAGTTAAAGTGTTTGAGAATTTAATTATCTGCTCTTTTTTTTAAATGCAATGAAAACCTTGTAATACATGCAACCTTACTGAGGTTTGAATAACAAAGGTTGTTCTCAGTGGTGGCACGACTCTGACTTTTTATATGAATGTGTATTTACTTTTTCCACGACATTATCAACTGCAGCATCTACAATTTCTAATAGACTGGAGTCAGCACACGCGCCAGAAGAATCAGCCATGGAAGATGACTGCATCTGTAAAATAAAAGCATTTTTTATGTAAAGATCACCAGAAGATTAGCTTTTTGCAAGTAATAATATTTCACTTCTATCGCCTCTTATTAAAACCTTTTTAAATCTTTACTATCGTCATCAACAACTCAGACATTTTAATATGCTTCTATATGCTTCACTGTGAAACGAACATTAAGAAGTACAGTACATAATGTTAATAATTGCCAACCGGGCGCATAGCAAAACAGAAGCAACGTGGATTCAACGTCATAACGTTGGATAAACGTCGATTCAACCCCATGCGACCGCTGCATATGCAAATCAAATTTAGCTTACTTAAGGGCGCCGAAATTCATTTAAATTTAACGTCTTATGATAACATACAAATACTTTCCTGAGCTTCCATTGATAAGCATTATAAACGAGGGTGACAACATTTAGCAAATGATATAGCTAATCTTCCATGATGCCCTCAAAGTAACCAGTGCTGATTTAGATTTACTACCTCACAACACTGCCTATTTTAACAGGAAAATTGCAGCAGAATTTATTTTGATGAAGTAGGTTTAAAACGAGCCTGCTGTTTTCATTCCTTTGGTGCATTCGTTGCTTCCGAAGGATCTAACTAATTAGAGTTAGTTTATACCCGTGGGGGTATATACGAGTACTGTTCATTATGGTCGAGTATTGAGCGACTCAGTTATGGTGCAGAAGGCCGCAAGTTCAAATCCGGGTTGAGATAAGGCGTCGAAACAGGAGGGATGGGACCCGCCTGTCATATATTGTCTTCAAGATACAGTGGACATATAACCACCACTGTCCTACGGAAACTAGGCTATGGTAAACCTGAACCTAATGGCTTACTGGTTTCCGTCTTCTTTCTTTTAAACTTACCAAGTTATGGGTTTCCTGCTCAGTTGTTAAGATGATGGGATCCTCGTCGGATGTCAGTTCTGACTGTAAATTAATAAAAAAAAATAAAGTTTAAGTTTGATTTTGAATGTTGCATCTAATAACCAGAAATGTTTTCTGAGAAAAACAGATGCTCCCCTACCATTCTTTTCCCCTCTAATCCCCAATCAGCGTGTTCCCACCTATATTCGTGTCATTGTCCTAAACTTTGCTATGATGATATATTCTATCATGTTTGGTCTAAAGATGAAAATACATTAAAAAGCCTTTAAAAACCTCCTGTGATCTTGAAAATGGAGTTATGCTCACCAAAATCTCATAATCTCGTGAGATTGTCTCAAAGGTACATATAAGCAAGTTTGGTGGGAATCAAGCCAAAGGCTCAAGATATATAATAATTTTAGTGAAATTTTCAAATATTTAAGTTGTCCTGTGACCTTGAAAACGAGGTCAAGAGATATCGTGCATAGCAGAAAGTGTGACGCCGAAGCCAACGCCTGGAATCCGCACTGAAAAAAATGTCCCCCTTACCTTTAGTAGGGGACATCACTATTTCCTCCCAAAAAGGGTATGTAATGTAGCATGCTGATACTCACTTAAAATTCTGAATTACCTCGACATTCGTTTTCCAGTCAACGATCTCTTTATCAAATTCACGTGTGAGTCTGTCTACTGATGCTACAGCGCCTCGCTTCCCCTTGGAAATACCCAGGCGCTGGAAATGTTGGAACAACTGGCAAAATATAAGATAAAAGAACTACATATATTTAAATTTATAATGCATCGGCTGCAAAATTCCAATGATAACAGGGGTATGATATCACAATGTGATATCATGTCATTGTAGAACTGCGCTTGCGCGAATTTTATTACGTTTTGCCTTTAGAAGCGATCTTTGAAGACGATTGGCTGTATATTGACGTTGGCGGTGATAACACCTTTCGATTGGTTGAATGATGTCACCGACTTACGTCATAACGCATTCGCGACATCAGCAAGTTTCCAAAATGCGTTTGCTTCTCATATTTTTGAATCTCTTTAAACATTAAAACCTTCTAATAGTTGATTATAAATAGAAAACCAAGTAAGTTTCTTTTGATATCAAGTTTATCAGACTCGACCAGAAACACGTCAGACTGGCTTGGAAAGCCTCGCAATTCCTACGCTGTTTCTGGTATAGCCTGATTAACTTGATACCAAAAGACACTAACATAGTATTTTCTATGTACAAGTCTCTGCTTTGTGAAAGTAAAGAAGGTTGTGTTTTCTGTTATCTGGACTGTACTGCACTTTGTAAGCTATACTTCCAGTGGCAGTTCATGCTAGGTATGTTCTAATATTCAGTGATAGAGCTGTCACACGTGGGAGTGCTATTCTTATTACAGTTCTAATGACTCAAAGTTTATAAGTTCAACGTAGGCAGTTGTATACTGAGCCTATTTAAAACGGTTAATATCAAGCCTTCGCAGTATCATATGAAGGCCAAATTAATGAGGGTGTGTATGGAGTGTTTTGCATACCCTTTGATTACTACCACTTCCCCACATTTCAAGGGAGGCAAGTTCTTGAAGGAAGTTAAACTTCACCGGATTCCGTCGAAACAGCATAATCCCCAGGGCAAATCCAAGTACAGGCACAGCAACACCATAGGTGTCATCAGAACTGCAAAGAGAGAAAATAAAAAGATGAAACCGAATGCGTTGAGTATTAAGTTATTTCTTAAAGTATATAAAATATCAGGAATCTTTCTCATATTCATAGTCAGCATAGCTATTACATGTAAACGTATTTATACCAAATCTTTTAAACTGATAATAATCATTCACCGGCGTTTGAGCGAGGCGAAATTTACATTCTTGTCTAATCAATGGAAATTAGCCAACCCACCATACGTCAAAGTATATATTCAGAGGGCGGCGTCCAGTGAATTACCGCGGCAATCAGAAATGAGTGTGTGCCCCCCCCCCCCCTCTCTCTCTCTCTCTCTCTCTCTCTCGGGCGCAATGATATCCTTTGTTAAAGCATACACCTAATGTTTTAAATAAGATCCTACTTCCGGCCGCCAGTCAAAGGGTTAGTTTCATAAATATGCATTATGCAACGGCTTCATAAAAAAATATTTTTATACTAATAATGATAATAATAATAATAATAATAATAATAATAATAATCTGTTATTTGCATGCAACATGTAAGGTCGGGCCAAAAGTTGAAAGCGTCTATATTTACACTCCAAGATACTGCTTCTCATTTTTCCTTGTTGTCAGTAACCCACTGAGACACGCAAATGTCATAGGTAAATGCTCCTGGATTTCCTTCATTGTCTTCTCCCAGTCAAAATCTTGCAAAGCCGCTTGACTCACTCTCTTAGACAACGTTTTCTCGCCGATTCCATATTCTTTCGCCTCTTTCCTTGCTTTTCCCTGTTTGGTTAGAATTAAATGAACATATTAAGTGAATAATTCATGTACAGCGCACCAGTGGCGTTATCCTTAATGATGTTCTCCTACCAATCATCTTTATTTATTCATTCTTCGCTTTATTTATACCTGGGCTTAGGACCGTAATCATTCCTTAAATATAATGCCACATTAAAGGAGGTAGTTGTTGCTCGTGGAAACTAACATTTAATAAGTCTTTTGTAAAAGGTTTCGTGTACACCCCAAACGGGCTCACAAGCTTATAATTATTATACAACATGACCTTTAAATTTCAAACCTCAACTTGAAAGTGGCCTTGAATTTAAAGAACGATCATTTTCCTGGTTCCAGGTCAGATTATTAAACGATAATGCAAGTAAATGACCTGGCTAACAGTTGCCACTGTCAGACGGTAGGTTTCTTCCTCCTGGAAAAATGGCTACAGGAAGGACGACTATATAGTGGATTGTCCGGACCTATACAGCCAACTTTCCCCATAGTCCTTTTTCCAAAACCAATAAATGGGCTATTAGAGAATTTTGTATGGCTATTGTTATTTTGCGGAACGGAACGAAATGGAAGAGCATGAAATAGCCATATTTTACGGAATTAACAGCATTAAAGGTATACTCCCTCCATTTTTTCACCGTCTTTCAAATAATCAATATGAATAATTTCGTTAGATAATATATAATCATATGTAAATCCATTGTAAAAGTACCGCTGAACCACTTGGGGAAACATCGTTAGGAGAACTGGCAGAACTGAAATGAACTGTGTGTTTTATTCCTGTCGCAGATACTTACACACACACATACGCATGCAAGCTTTCAGGAAGATGTACAAACGCGCCGATGAAGGAGTGCTTTGTCCAGTAGTGTTTGATTTAGCATGAGGGGAGGGGTACAGACTGATGGTCACACGCACGTGGTTCTAGTGTCTGTTTTCCGGCGATATTTTTCGGACAGATACTCGCATGTCTTTTTCAGTTTAGAACCTCACTAATATGAATGGAGAAGGAGCAAATTGCACTATTTACCTTGTTTTCCTGCAGTCATGAAAATCCACTATGGAGGGGAAAACGGCTATGCATAAACATGTGTAGTAGATTTTCCCAGGGGGGAAATAGTCATATTATTAAATCTACTATATAGCAATTTTTCCGGTGGGAAATTCTACTACGAAAAATCATAGTCATTTTCCGGGGAGACTTCTATGGGGGGAAAATATATATCAGCCATGTCCCTTATTGTAAAATGTATGGGATTTTTTACAGTGTACATTTTTGTAAATTTTAAAACATCCAAATATTTGGTGAAGGATCTAATATCGTATGACTGGCTGTCACGTGTATTTAGTCACCGTCGACGAAAAACTATACCTTTATATACTTCTGCATTGCTCTCTGTCCACTTCTGGTTTTGGCAATTTGTCTTATTGCAGACCCATAGTGACTGCGATTAATAGCCGTCACAAGCTGCAGTTTGAAGTTTGGTTTTCTTGTCAGCTTCTGCGTTGGTTGGCTGGATACACCAGAAATCACGTCAGGCTCTTGTTTCCGAGATTTTGCCTGCGGCTGAAATTTTAACTTTGTATGTCAAAAGCGCGTTGGTACACCCTTCATCTTGTTAACAATGGCACCCCCATCACGCGCGTAACAACACTGAAGATGTGTGCAGTAAAATCGTTGCGACGCTAAAGAGGCGGTCAGAAAGAAGGTTAGCCTTGTGGAATGTTTTATACGCCTCCAAATTTTATGCATTCATAGACTTTTTCTAATTACTGTCACAGAACATATCAACAAACATAATTTATTTGAGCCGCGACACGACAAAACCAACAATGTGGTTGTGCGCCCCGCGCAGACTCAGATCAGCCTGGGCATCCGCCCAGTTTGACCAGACTCGTCGTTAAGTCCTCAAAGAGTAGCTAAGGGTCTTAGCTAACTCCATGCGGTCAGCGAAGACTCTGATCAGACTGGGCGGATGCCCAGGCTGATCTGAGTCTGCGCTGGCCACACAACCACATTGTTGGTTTTCTCGTGTCGCGACTCATTTATGCATTCATTTATTTACTTTTTATTTGTTTATTTGCGGGGGAGTCAGTATTCCTTTCCATGAAAGTTCTAGGGTCTGACTGCTGAGAACCGTGTGACTGGGGTCGGCTGACCCATGGTTTGTGCTTGTCGGGACTGTCCAGATGTTTAGGGCGGATGGGCAAACTCATCCTTGCATACTTAGCTATGCATTTGGTTGAAATTTGAAAGGACTTTGTCTAATGCAAGTTATCTGTTCTTGCCTTCAAGATCTGATTCATTAAATTTTTTCAACATCGCACCATTTGCTGAACAGAAGTACCATGGGTGAGTTTCAAGCATGTATGAAAATTTGAAAGATTCTGGAGGCTTTGACTGCTTGTGTATGGTTCGATATAGGATGAACGTGTACAGCTAATGAAGGTGCATTCCCGTAGAAAATGAAACAATGTCAAAGTATTGATATAGGATGAACGTGTACAGCTAATGAATGTGCATTTCCGTAAAATATCAGGGTCAAAGTATTAAATTTTACGCGATGCTTTAGACGATAACCCTAATGGTGGTTTCAGTTGTTTCAACTCAACTGCAGAACCAGTGTATGGGCAAACTTATTCAATAAAGTCTGTCATACAGACTGCAAATATATGAAAATAAATTATGTTAAAGTGCGCTCCAATCCTGTTACTCAGTCAATTTCTTCTTACTTCCACTCAGACAAACTACTTTGCGTACTTTTACACCAATGGCATGTAAATTATTGCTGACAGCATACATTAATGTCGTTTTCTATTAATGTTGATGCAATATCTGATAGAAAACATGGGTTTATTGTCCTCTAATCAAGCAAAAAGGAAAGTCCATTTTGGTACGCAAAATAATTTTTTTTTTTACCTGAGACTACCTTTACGTCTTCCCTCTATGTTATATGCATCAATACTGCATAGATCTCAGCAATTTGCATTCGTATAATACATATCAAACATATATCATACTGGATCTTTTTCAGAGATGTCAAATTTTAACCGAAACAATGTTACTGCGCCACTGTGTTGTTACGCGAGTGATGGGGTGATTGGGTCCCGTCATTATCATTGGGCAATACTCCGCCATTAACATTTTATTTGGCGAGAACCCGTGGTAAGATGGAAATGTGTAGTTAAGTATTAATACTCATGATCAGGCACTTTAAAAGTGAAGAAATACTTACAGAACTACAGACATAGCAATAGCTCAGGGAAAAAACCAGAGTCAGAGTCATTGTCATTTCTATCAACGTTGCTACATTTCAACAATAACATTGAAGCTGCGACACGAGAAAATTTACAAAGTGTCATGTGCGCCCATCGCTGACACATCCACCCAGTCCGATCAGAGTCTTCCTTGTCCACATTGAGATATCCTGTCAGGCTTTCAACGCATAGCGAAGACCGGGCGGAGGCACAGGCTGAGCTGAGTCTTCGCTGGGCGCACATGGCACTTCATTGGTTTTATCTTGTCGCGGCTCATTTATTATCATAACGACCATGGAAATGCTAAAAATGCTAAAAAAATTGCCCTGGAAATGCAGTGGCCGGCCGGCTCTTTCTGTTGTCTGCTAGATCATTAACATATTTTATGCAAACGGAGTCCAAATATACAATGTATATATTTTTTCCTTGCCTGTGATATATATTTTAAAGAGACAAAAAGTTTAGGGGAAAAAGGTGGAATTATTTTATAATTTCAAATCCTTTTTACTTTTTGGCGTGCGCGCGTCAAACTCGCACTTTGCCAGCATATCTGCATACTTAGAAAATGTATAATTTAAATGATGTTTCCCCTTATATAAATTAATTTGCTCCTACAGCAGAATTCTCATTCTTCGTCCCTAACAATTCTCATCATAGCCACGCAAGACACTGAAAATTCAGTTTTTTGTTGTAGGGTAGTATTAAGTTTGTAAAAAATGGCCGCACTAATATTTCTTTGATTGTCCTAAAAAAGATATCAAAAGATTCGTAAGATAGTGTAGAAAACCAGGATAACACAACATACTTCTTGACTTTAGATCTGTGTTTTAAGAAAAACGAAGAAAACTGGTAATTTTTTGCTCATTTTCTCTATTTTACCTATATACTATTAGGAAATGATGGTCATGTAAATCAGAGCAAAAAATGACCGCATCAAATTAAGACTTAAATGTATGGAAAAATATCTATGTGCAGCTAAAAAGTGCACTATATTGAACCAACACAATGTGTTTCATTTTTTATTCAAGGGAGACAAGAAAGAGAAAAAGAGTCAATGTCCTATATACTGTAATGCTATTTCAAGCTCGTTTACAGGTAGATTATACGGGGCTGAGAAAAAAAGTGGCCCATGTATATAACAGTTGACCCCTATTGAGATGGATGACAAAACAGAAATACTTGCTTCCTTGCCCATCAACACTATGAAGGTATTTTCCAGCTGTGACCGATAACGTACCACTACCATATCGTAATTGCCAACAACCCTCTACAGGCAGATGCCCGTAAAAATAACGGGGAATGGACTGGCAGCTGGTTGGCAGTTATTCTACCGTAAAATCTACAGATATTTAACAGTGTGCTCAAAGGAAAATTATGGCCGTCTAAATTAAAAATATGCACTTCCGTTTGGGCATACATCTTTCTAAGAAAATTAAAATGTGTCCTGACAAATATACACCGCGTTGCAGACTGCTTGTCTAGACATACCATTGTCTGATTGATTGATTTTTTTATTTCCCCAGGATTGAAAAGCAAGAACATGACAAATATTTACAAGCATGACAAGACGTAACCATAACACAAACAGATGATAAACATAGAGACAATTATGTTAATTCTCCCGAATTTAGAATAACAGAGTTGCTTCCCCTGAAATGATCGATTTTTCAAGCGTGACAACTACAGGACCATAAATACTAAACATTTTTTTTTCTTTTAAGTTCTTTCTTTCTTTCCTTTTTTTTTGGGGGGGGGGGGGCGGGGGGGACACCTATTTACAAATAGGAACAACTGCGACTTAGGGGATAACTGTCTTGAAAATTGTCATTTGGGGAGGTAAATCATCGGTTTTATGGTCGGAAATATCGTTTTACGGCGACTAGCATATGTTTATCCACTAGTCGGAGCATATATTTTGTGAACATGGGAGATGTTATTTTTCTTAATTCAGAAATAAGTTAATTTGTAGAAGTAACGCCATTTTTAGCTTAACTTTTTTTTTAGCATCTTCTTACACCTTTAAAGGTTCAATCACTTTGCACGTGACCCAAAGTAGTTTACACTTAGATAAACCTCAAAAAATGAAATTCATTCTTTAAACAACTACCTCTTCCACTCTTTAGCGAAAAAGTACATCTTAACTGCCCATTTTCCGAATTTGCAGACTCTTCTGCATTTAATAGGATTCGGCTGTATTGTGATTTGGTACAGGGACCTCAAGTTGTATGGTATACCGTGTATGGTGTCACTTACGTACTTTTAAATGAAGACTTTGCTCATGTGGGAGCACATTTTTACCTCTGAAAGAGTTAGACCTTTCTTCGGAAAAGTGTACCCTTACTAGTTGTTGTTGTTGTTGCTTTATGCCCACGGTAAACAGTTGCCGTCATGTCGGGACAGTCCATTAACACACTACTCCTAGGCATGCTTACACTAACCTAAGAACATGAGCAAAAAAAACAGTAGAAAGTCTAAAGTTTATATGCACAGAAGACATTACACAGCAAGCATTTGCACATTGGTTTGGCCATGTTTAAAGCCGATGTCGCAAAAGACGCTGCACATGTTTACTTTCAACAGAAATTACATTTATCCATTACATCTCTCCATTAAATATCTACGACCGTAGGAGCCCATTTCTCTCTCTCTCTCTCTCTCTCTCTCTCTCGTGTGTGTGTGTGTGTGTGTGTGTGTGGTTGTGTGTACGAACCCTACATTATTTATGGCGGGTACCTAGAGGTAGTTGTCGAGAATGCACAAATTTTATTTCTGGGAGTCTATAGACCATCTCCTTGTGTGGTTGGGAAGTTGCTATTAAATCTGCCAACAACCTCTGGAGGTCCCTATAAAAAATATCAAACCTTTAGTTTCTCCGTAAAGACAAGATTCTTTCCCACTGTTCATGCTGGCTACAATGTACCTCAGGAAAACAAAGGGACAAATAACAATCCGACTTTGAATAATAAATCCGCTATAGAAGTTAAATAACAATAACAACAAAAGCGGAGCACCCGTATCTCAGTAGGTTAAGCGCTGGCCTGCTTATCTAGCGGTCCTGGTTTCGAAAAACGCTGGAGGCGGATTTCTCTCCAACCTTAAATGGGTTCCATTGCACGCGGCTTTTCATTATCACCTTCACATCGTCCTGATATGACCGAAATACTGCTAAAAATAACGTAAAATCAGAAGTCATCCATTCAATTAAAAAGGGATACGTAGAGACGAGTCATTGCTTCCCTTAGGTCTCATTTTAAACGATGTTGGCTAATATACGCGCAGTGTCATCAATGTTCGGAAATTCAAAGTTTAATTCCACTAGAGAGAGAGACCCCGTCGCAGCAAAGACATAGGGGTATTTGCCTTTTTAAAAAAACATTTGTTCCATTCCGTTTCTTCAGAGGGAAAAGATGGAGGGAGGGAAAGGTAAAGGAAATGTGTGTGTGGAGGGGGATGGGGGTATGGGTCGGGGTATTACCGCAGTTATAGGTGCATTACATAATTTTAATAAAAAAAAACGTGGTGTGAACAAGTTTTCTTCCCC
>OZ022501.1:55230446-55270384 GCA_963989385.1 Ctena decussata | reverse complement strand
ACCTTAGAAGGTTAACAACAACGACATTCATCCTAGTCATACATCTTCATTTCCTGATGCTAGGCTAAGTATTTAATTGTTCATAAACACTTTTATTAAGGTTGCCTTTAGAAAAAAGAACAAATAAAGAACGAAACTTTATTGAGAGACCAATGCTCCTGATAAAAAAAGGGTAACAGGGATAATCTAGGGACTATGTTGCTTATTACTCAAAGAAAGCATATTTTGTGACCCCTTATTAGAACTGTCTCGCCAAGACGGCTCACCATATATTTTCTTTGACAAATAAGGAAAATTATCTATGAATTATCCCTAAAAATATGTTTCTGCATTTCTGCAGTGACTTCGTACATTCTAGTAATACAGTTTAAAAGGCTTTATATGTCATTAACGGTTACATATGCGGTACTCGATTTTCAAAATCATTACCATGGGTCTATCTATTTTCCCAGTGGAAATATAAACCGAAATCTACATTATGAAGAAGTACATGTACGAGACTTTTGTACAGCCGCCGCACGGTACTCAACATCAGCTCCAGGGTGTACAGTGCTTAATTACGACTACCTTCTAATTCCAAAAATTGTGTTGAGAGCAGAAATTTAGCAAATGTGCTAATGAGATGAGTCACTTAAAATGGTGGTATAAAGTACGTGCGAACTGCAAAGACTAAAACGTGTATGGGAATCCATCAACCTTGTTAGGGAATTCATTTTATGCCTGTGGATACTTCAGATAAACGAACAGCAAAGGCTGTGACCAGACTGCGCGGATGCGCAGACTGGTCTAAACCTTTGCAGTCTGCATGTTAAGTATACTTGCGTGATGCGATTGATATTTCAAAATATATATGTTAGGTAAAAATATACTTAGTAAAACAATTGACGGGTATTGAAATTCTTTGAATTTAGTCTTACAAATTTTAATATGCATGAATTTAATAGTACTGGGTATATACAATTGTTGAGCATGACAACCTAAAGTCAGGCTTAAGCGAATACTGTACGGTGCTGCTCCAAAATGAATACCCCAACCCCACCGCAACACACACAGCATAAATTCACACAAACATGCATACTAATCGATATATTATTGTTAATATTCATTTTAAAGAGTTGACTTGTTTACAATAATGAGGCAACCATAGCCCTAAAACGTTAGTAACACAATAAATGCATTAGACAAGTTTGAAAAGATGTATGTCACAGGGTATAGGTTAGGTAAAAAATACACTTGTACTGCCTTGCGGTATAAGCCGGCTTTTATAGCGACGTGGTAGAGTGTCCGCCTACAGATGGAAAGGTCCCGGGTTCGATCCTCGGCCCGGGCGTGAGATTTTTAAGAGTCCGTGACATGTACAATCAACACTACCCTCGCTCACTGCCCTGCTGCCCTGGATGGTTCTTAGTTTTACCTTAATCAACAGCAGAATTGTTGGCCTCAGAGTTTTGTAAGAGGCGTTCAAATTATCAGGCAAACTGCCTTTTTAGGATTACATGAAAAAAGGGCTTTCGACTCAATTTTAATTGCATGTGAAATATTGCAGCAGGGGGTTAGTACATTTGGAGTGGTGCTGTACTGTAACCATATTCGAACTTGCCTTCTATTTGCATACGCCCGGTACTGTCAGATACATTCAATATTTAATTTGGTACATGTACAGTGTTTGTTGGGCATCACATATATGATGGAATTTTGTTACTGCTTCAAATAATGTGGACCCTGTTAAATTAATGATTTAAACTGAGATACATTTAAGTATTCGGATCAGATATTTGGTGTGAGTAGATCGGTGTTAAGTGTGAGTAGCTCGTTATTAGGTGTGAGTAGGTCGTTTATCACCGGTGGCAGAGATAATTATAACAAGTAACTGATATCCAATGTACTTTATAATCGAGCCGCGATACAAAAAAAAACAAAAACAAAGTGGTTGTGCGGCCAGTGCAGCCTCAGATCAACCTGGGCATTCACCCAGTCTGATCAGAGTCTTCGCTGTCCGCATGGAGGTAGCTTAGACCCTTAGCTACCCTTTAAGCGCGAAGCAAAGACTAAACTGATCTGAGTCTGCACTGTGCGCACAGCTTTGTTTTTTCGTGTCGCGGCTCAGCTATAAAGTACATTGGAAATCAGTTACTTGTTATAATTATCTCTGCTACCGTTGATAAACGAGCTACTCACACCTAATATCGAGCACTGTCGTGGCTCATATTAGTTTTGCTTTACAAGAGTGCATGCGAGCTTAACATGCTAAGGTCATCCTGCGAGCAAGCACAAACCAATTAGATCCTTTGGCATTTGCCACAGAAAAATCTATCTCGAACGTGCACGTTTCGAATAGCTAACTGCACATGCCTGACAAGACTGTATCTGTTCGCAGGCTGATCTGTACTTCCCCACCGAATATTTTATCACAAACGATGTCTCGGAGGCAGCTCATTTTAACCACAATGTGCCTGAGTAGCGTACTTTTACCAACTGTTTGAACACTTTATCCATCGACATTGTACATCCATTTTTATTCAATTTGGAGAAACTCATGGTTTGTCCTATTAGTTGATGAAAAAACTGTTGGGCAGCTTTGAAGACCCGGACCAGACCTTTCTTTTCTAAGGAGCAGTATGATCTGCATCGACACTCTTACGGGTTATGGGGACATGCCGATTCTGTCTTTTTTTTTTAAAGCGAGACAACTGATTGAATTCTGTTTCCTTCCCTGATTAGCGAAATCCTTCCAAAATGGTTCTACTCTTAAAGGAAAAAAAATGCTCATTTAGGAAAGAGTTTGCTCATAAAGGAGCAAATTCTTTTCTATAAGAGTTGACCCCATTCAGAACGGGGACAGAAACTGGAGGAGTTTCTGCCCCTGAAAGATTACTTATTCACCTTAAAGCTTTTCTATACATATCTGTAGGGCAGGTACAATATATACAAATTTTGTTCTCATGACAAACTGGAACATCGAATGTGCTCGCTTATTTTTTATGCGTATGTATATACATTGTCTTCTTTTTTTTAAAATAAATAACGCATATATGCAATGTATATTTGGTTGTCTTTTAGATCACCTGACAAGTGTAAAATGTCGGCATCCCGATTGACACAATGACTTAATATATAAACAGTATTATTTTTAATATAGTGAGCATATGTGAACAATACAATATCACAACATAAGTGCATACAATAACTTGAAATGGACTCAGAAGAAAGTCTCATGATATGTATGTATAATCTGTATACCAGACGAAATGACGTGATATGTGATGTGGCTATACCCTTTTTGATTTAAATCCTCTATGGCCCTCCCAGCGGTTGTGCTTCAACCATCACTTTTGATGATATTATGTCGGTTGCTATTTGTACAACGCATTGTATAACTGGCAGGAAGTAAGTGGGGTTGAAAAAAAATGCAATGTCCGAAAAATGTCCACTGGTTAAAAATGGATTAACGTCTGTCGCGGACCTCGGTCAACGCTAACTACCACCGTTTTGCGTCTGTTGATTACAGGGACCTCGGGCTGAGACCAAACCCTGGTTAAATGTTAAACATGTATGTACATTCCTTCTGAGATAATGCTTCTATTCCATTTTTCAACCATTGTCTGGAGAAATTCTTCAACATGGATGCGAATACTTTATAGTGTGACTCTGTCTAGATAGTATATAGCATGAATACCCAAATACCATTTTGGTCGGGTGGTGCGATGGTGCTGTGTATAACTTCCAGTGCCGGGGCGTCCTACTGATTTGGAACATTGTAGGGCAAGGGCCTACTGTGTTTATAGTAGGTGCGGGTGGAGGTTGTTTGGATTTTTTTCTCGTCTATCATATCTGCCCCCACCCCCACCCCCCACCCCCCACCCCCGCCCACCTCTCTCTTTCTAGAAGACGGCCCGATATAGAATGAAATACTGTCTTAAAGGGCCGTTAAACCTTTGACAATCAATCTAACAATCAGTCTTATTTTCTCTTTGGCTTTTTTTCCAAATTATATCAGTACTTTGCAATATGGTGTTGGTACTACATAGGGGTCCAAAGTGACCTCTATGTAGTGTTGGTCATGCAGGACTGATAATTTAATATACTTGAGCCGCGACACGAGAAAACCAACAATGTGGTTGTGCGCCCAGCGCAGACTCAGTTCAGCCTGAGCATCAGCCGAGTTTAACCAGAATCTTTACTTAGCGCTTAAATGGTTGCTAAGGGTCTAAGCTACCTCCATGCGAGCAGCGAAGACTGGTCAGACTGGACGGATGCCCAGGCTGATCTGAGTCTGCGCTGGGCGCACAACCACATTGTTGGTTTTCTCGTGTCGCGGCTCACTTTTGTTCTCTGAATTTCTAGTGCATTTTATGTTGCGAACGAAATAACAACGCGCTATAAAAGCTTGCGACGAGTATCTGAAGTATTACATTCGAAGATTATTAAATGGCATCAATGTAACATGTACTTTGTATTGTTTTAAAGGGACTTTCAAAGTTGCTTTATATCGTATATAAACATCAGCATCTGAGTAATAAAACCAAAACGTGATTTCTGTCCTTGTTTATGTCGTTATAACATCGTATTTACTTATAGACATTTCATTGTCTCACAATGACGATGGCAAGTGAAAGATTCATATTCTAGTGAAATGCACGGTTTATCACTAATATAACTGTAAAATTGGACACTTTGCTGAATGCTTCTAGTCACGAACAGGTGTACATTAATGTCCAACACGTTTAAAATATATGGAATATTTCCCAAGAGATTTTCGATTCCAATAAACAAACGAGTGCCCTTCAAAGGTACCTACTTCACGGGGAAATAGCTGTGCTATAGACCAAGCCAAACAGTTACCATACATGCAAAAGTAGCTGTCGACCGAGGCAATCGAATCGACAGCAGTATCAGCACTGTCGGTGGCATTTAGCATCATTTAACGTTATGTATATTGCTTTCGACTGCTTTCGCGGTCGACAGCCACTTTGCACTGTACCAGATCGGTCGACAGCATATGTTTGCAAATTGATATTACCCCCGTGGTCTTGACGGATGTGATTCACAATTGATATTACCCCAGTGGTCTTGACGGATGTGATTCACAATTGATATTACCCCCCTTGGTCTTGACGGATGTGATTCTCATTTTGACAGATGTAATTCATGTCAAACTCTGCGCATTCTCAGTATTTTTTTTTATTTTCACTACTTCGAGTCAACAAGACACATGCTCCCATGTGTACTCATTATCAACTTGCCCAGCGGTTTTGTTCAAACGGTGCTATTGTTTGTCGCTGGAGCTATACTCGCTCGTACAGAGCAATGCAGAACTACATTTGAGCCGTGACACGATAAAACCAACAATGTGGTTGTGCGCCCAGCGCAGACTCAGATCAGCCTGGGCATCCGCCCAGTCTGATCAGAGCCTTCGCTGTCCGCATGGAGGTAGCTTAGACCCTTAGCTACCCTTTGAGCACTTAAAGGCCCCATTGCTCTATCAGCATGAAATATTTTATCGAGAGGTATCGCTGCAAACTTCTCACAAAAGTTTCGCCATTGATTATTATCGTGATTGGCCGGCTTTAAAAAATCAAAACGTCCTTGAGTTTATCATAAAATAGATTTGAAAAAATAACTAGGTCATTTTAGTTGCCAACCAAAATGACCTACTTTCGATTTCACAAGCTTTATTTCATGATAAAAATACAACGTACAGGCGGTAAAAATATAAGGTACAGGCGTTTAACATGTGATAAAAAGACAATGTACAAAAAAATTCGGCAAGGATCCCATTGATTGTGCCGCTGTTGCACTATTGCATTGCTTAACGGGGAACCAGAGACGAAACCATTATTTTTATGGAGAGACTTATCATTTTTTTCAAAATACCTTATTCCTTCTTTTTTGCCAGTTATATGCTACAAAAAAGCACACCAACCGACATATTTTCATCAATTCTAAAGGCTGTACAGGTTTCATAATGATTTGTATTTTGACGGTTTTTAACTTTGATAGGACTATGGAGACTTTAATGAAGAGTCTGATCAAACTGGGCGGGTGCCCAGGCTTATCTGAGTCTGCACTGGGCGCACAGCCACATTGTTGGTTTTGTCGTGTCGCAGCTCATTTTACCATTCCTACGGCAAATGCAAAGGTAAAGTTCCACCATCCTTTTGTGCTTTTTTATTGTATTTTTGTTGTTGCTGACAAGTTGACTGTTCGCGCGTTTCAAGAACAATCTTTTTTCTCGGTTTGTGTCCGACAATTGCATTGAATGGAGCGTATAAAAATAATTGAGCCGCGGCACGATCAACCCAACAAAATGGTATGTGCGCCCAGCGAAAACTCAGATCAGCATGAGCATTCGCCCAGTCTGATCAGAATTTTGGCTGCGCGCTTAAAGGGAAGCTTAAGGTCTAAGCCAGCTCCTTGTGGACAAGGAAGACTCTGATCAAACCGGGCAGATGACCAGGCTATTCTGAGTCTTCGCTGAGGGCACATGCCACTTTGTTCGCTTTGTCCTGAAGAGGCTGTTTTAATTTTATTTTCGTAAAGCGCGCTTGCGACGTGTTAAAAAATACTATTGTTATCCAATTTTTGGTCTTTTAATAATACATGAAATAATGAAAATAAAAATGAGCCGCGACACGACTATAATATGCGCCCTCCAAACACTCAGATCAGACTGGGCAGCCGCCCAGTTTGATCAGAGTCTTCGCTATGCGCTTAAAGGGTAGCTAATGGTCCAGGACCAACAAAAAGGCATGTCTAGTCAGAGTACTTGCCTTTCGCTTGGAGCTAGCCTGGACCATTAGCTACCCTTTACGCGCACAGCGAAGACTCTGACCAAACTGAGCCCAGTCTGATCAGAGTCTTCGCTGTCCGCATGGAGGTTGCTTAGACCCTTAGCTACCCTTTGAGCACTTAACGAAGTGTCTGATCAAACAGGATGACTGCCCAGGCTGATCTGAGTCTGCGCTGGGCACACAACCACATTGTTGGTTTTGTCGTGTCGCAGCTCATTTACGATAGTACATGTACCATATTTGGTCATAGTGATCCAATACCTAAGATAATTACTCAGTATTCCAATGTCACTTGAGGCAGGCCTTGATCTTAAAATACATGTAGGACAGATCATGATACAGTTTTACTGATACTTTTATGTGTGTCTGTATGTAATAAATACAAATGATTCCGAATCCATACAAACACAGCGAACCATTTCGTACTAACTGAGAATGGTCATGGAACAAAGCTTTTCGAAATACGTCTGTAACATTACGAGAGTCGCAATAGAAGCCATATATATGGTTTAGCTAAGGCCATTTGTATTTATAACTGTTTCAAGGTTGCTTACTAACTGAAAAGTTAAGCACCTCTAGCTTTATTTACAGAATAGAAAAGTAACTTACGAACTTAAATGTTTATCATCTAGGCAGAGACGCAAAAACATTAGATCACATAAATAATAATAATTTCATTTTCCACACCCTTGTAGAATTTGGCATGAATAGGCGTATACTTGTTCATGTATATGTAGTAAATAATAAGTAAATAAGGAAAAAAAAAAGAGTAAATTCTATCATCTTGTACAAGACAAGAGTATATTACTTTGAATATATGTTCGTTCCCCCCCCCCCCCCTCTCCGCCGGGGCTGGTGGTGGTTGGGCGATGTTGCGGGATAACTTGCAGTGGCGGGGCGTCCTACTAATTTGGATAATACATGTAGTAGGACAAAGGGCCTACTGTGCTCGCAGTAGGTGCGGGTGGTTTTTTTTTAGACATTTTTCTCTATCATATCACTTTTCTTTCGCCATTTCTTTTGAAGACTGCTCTATATAGGCTGAAATACTGTCTCAAAGAACCGTTAAACCAAAAACAACCAACCAACTAAATCGTTTTCCCCCTTGTATTCTGGGGTGGTTGGTTGGTGCGAAGGTGCTGCGTGTAACTTTCAGTGCCGGAGCGTCCGACTTTTTTAGTATAATTAGGACAAGGGCTTACTGTACTTGCAGTAGGTGCGGGTGGGGGCTGTTTGGACATTTTTTCTCTCGTCTATCATTTCTCTCTTCTTTCTCCCTCTCTTTGGGAGACGGCCCGATATAGACTGAAATACTGCCTCAAAGGGCTGTTAAACCATAAACAACCAACCAGTCCTTGTGATTCTAAACGACACTCTCTACGTATTACCAATTAATGTAGGACATATAGATCCATAAAGAAACTAGAATGTGTCCATACGACACGGATGCCCCCGCCTAGTGCCCTAAGTAAAATGGCACCTTGTTTGAGGTACAGACACTTGAAGAATAACTAGGTTCACAAAGGCAGACTTCTATGGTACACGTTCTATGATTTTCCTTAGGCAGGTGTTTTGTGCTTCTTGGATCAAGAGAAGTGTGTGTGTGTGTGTGTGTGTGTGTGTGTGTGTGTGTGTGTGTGTGTGTGTTTTTATTGGGGGGGGGGGGGGTGGATGTCATGACTGTGATATGTGATAACATTCAGAAATGGATTTAAATTTTATTATTATCTTGCTTCATATATGTCATCAAATATTCGTTTTCACATAATATGATCTCATAACGAATATTTAAACAGCTTACATTGCACTGGAAGTGACATCATATGAAATGCACATTGTTCCATGAAAGGTGTATCTTGTGTTTAAGTCAAGATCATGTAATGACTATCAGCACATTGTTCCATGATTAGCTATTTTGAAAGGTAGACCTTGTGTTTTAGTCAAACTGATATAATGACTATCAGACTAGAACAGGGATAGGTGGTCGGGCGATGGTGCTGGTTATAAGTTTCAGTGCCGTGGCGTCCTACTTATTTGGATAGGTAGGGCAACGGCGTACTGTGCTTGCAGTAGGTGCGGGCGGGAGTTGTTTGGAATTTTTTCCTCGTCTATCATTTCTCTTTTCTTTCTCCCTCTCTCTGGGAGACGGCCCGATATAGACTGAAATACTGTATCAAACGGCCGCTAAACCAAAAACAACCAACCATTTCCATTGTATAACTGAAAAGATACATACAATCAACAGCTGTTTGCGTTCAGAGTTGATAAAGTATGAAACTGTTTCCACGTAAATATATACTCTGCTTCGATTCAGTGTTTATACGCTAACACCAACTGACAAGTATATTTTGAAGAAATTGCAGTGTCTCAAAAATATTTGAATTCAGGTATTTTTGTGTTATGTGCACTAAAAGTTAAGACATACATTTGGTTTAAACAGTATTTATTTGTCGAAATGTACATGCAGTGATAATATATATACAATGAACATAGAGGATTTGGACGGAAGCTCAAAGCTTATAGAGTCCATTTCCTCACAAACAATATAACTACATACAATATACACAACATGACACATGTAAACGTAACCTTTGAACCTCTATAACTGTAAACGACATATGACAAATTCTCAGAAAGCTATGCGTAATACGAATAATAATTATAATAATATTAATGATAGAGAAGCAGATGCTAGTAAATGATTCAAGGTGGAAAGATATCTTCAAATAATAAATATTGATAACAGGGAATTAAGATGTTGACTGAATTTGATCGAAACAAGAAGAAAGGGTTACGCAATCGGTGGCCCCCAACCCACCCCTAAAACTATATGCATCATTTCTTTAGCCATTAAATAATGCCATTGTGCTGTTGTCTGCCTAACTTTGCCTTACTTTCAAGAGTAAAAGGTAAAATGACAGAACAAAAATAATCTTAACAATATTCTTTAATCACACGCGGGTAATGTTTTAGTATATACTGATGTATAGCAATTTATCAAGTTAGCGAGTCTCGATAATTAGGTGTTATCCCTGACTAACGTGGCTCGCGAGCTTGGCAAATTGTATTTATGACTGTAGTAAGTAAGTAAGAAGAACATTACCATAACCTAGATGCATTCCCGTATATAACATTTTGCAAAGTTTGCAAGCCAAAGTGATTGGAGCTGTCCCTACCTACAATGGCTCGCGAGCTAAGCAAATTGTATACTGTACTTAAAAGAAAGAAAAAAAAAAAGAAATAGTTTGAATAGGTTGCAAGCCAATGTGGCTCAAAGATTTATACTTGTAAAATGTAACTTAATTACAGAGTCATTTAGCATTATGTTACATGTATGTTATAACAGTTTGAAAGGAGTGTGAGCTAATGTGACTGAGTCTGTACCTATACCTACAAATGGGCATAAAACAAATTTTATGCAGATTTAAGTTTAGGATGGTCGTGATGTAACGATAGCTATAAGAACCGTTTTGTTGCAATAATGTAAAGTTGTACATGCTTAAAGTCTCCATAGTCCTATCAAAGTTAAAAACCGTCAAAATACAAATCATTATGAAACCTGTACAGCCTTTAGAATTGATGAAAATATGTCGGTTGGTGTGCTTTTTTGTAGCATATAACTGGCAAAAAAGAAGGAATAAGGTATTTTGAAAAAAATGATAAGTCTCTCCATAAAAATAATGGTTTCGTCTCTGGTTCCCCGTTAAGCAATGCAATAGTGCAACAGCGGCACAATCAATGGGATCCTTGCCGAATTTTTTTGTACATTGTCTTTTTATCACATGTTAAACGCCTGTACCTTATATTTTTACCGCCTGTACGTTGTATTTTTATCATGAAATAAAGCTTGTGAAATCGAAAGTAGGTCATTTTGGTTGGCAACTAAAATGACCTAGTTATTTTTTCAAATCTATTTTATGATAAACTCAAGGACGTTTTGATTTTTTAAAGCCGGCCAATCACGATAATAATCAATGGCGAAACTTTTGTGAGAAGTTTGCAGCGATACCTCTCGATAAAATATTTCATGCTGATAGAGCAATGGGGCCTTTAAAGATATTGTCATTCACCGTAACATTTTCACTAGGTTTACCATTCAAAAGAACAGAGGCTGTTAGTCGGTAAGGTAAGACTGACAAGTACTGTTGTCGTTGGCGTATGTAGTTAGGACAGTGCAATAAGAAGTGTGTAGGCGACTCTATCTGTCCGCAGGAGCAAAAAGGGTTATCAATCAAGTTTTTCTGATATAAATGGTGTTTCAAAGAGCTACATTCTAGTCGCAGTCGTGCATGTAAGACCTGGCTGACACGAGACAGCTGCATGTTGTCAAAATACTTTGGCGGACAACGCTTTGGATTATTTAGCCTATACTTGAAACTACTAAGAGACGTTGCATTTTTAATGTCTTGGCTCAAGGCGTTCCACTCGCGCAACGCTGATGGGAGAAAAGAAGTAGAGTAGGTAACAGTACGCGAAAATGGTATAGAAAAGTTTTGCGAGTTTCTAACAGGATATCTATTTAATTGCATTAGTCTGTAAGGTATAAGCTGTTGTAGGTACGGTGGAGTTGAACCATTTATCATTTTATAAATCTGATATAATTTTTGTTTGCTGCGGCGTTTTTGTAAGGTTTCCCACTTGGTATCGTCATAAAGTTTTTGAATACTACATAGTTTTGTACCTCCTGTTACGAGTCGAGCGGCCTCAAGTTGTATATTTTCAACAGCGCGTTTATTTTCCGTGGTACAATTATCCCATACAATGTTTCCATATTCGAGAAGTGGTCTAATGAAGGTTGTATATATTCTTTGGAGAGACGGTCTATCAAGAAGAAATCTAAGGCGCCTAAGATACCCTATTCTTTTCCATGCTTTTTCAGAGATGACTTTAATGTGATTAGACCATGTGGCGTCATTTGTGAAAGTGAGCCCAAGGTGTTTATGTTGATTTACGAGGGTTGATCCAGAAGTAATGTCACTGCAGCTATAAAATCATGTAGAATTAAGGGAGATCAATAAAATTTCGTATCCACATACCTTAACCTATTTGCATTATGGGCTGAAAATTTCATAGAAATACAGTGCACAGTAACTGAGATATCGAGATAGACAGAAGGCATGGTAACGAAACGCGCCGCACGTCAATGACGTTGTTGACGCACCAGGCGAAATTTCGATATTGTGTCATGCCCAAAGTAGCATATTCGCTGTTCCAGCACAGCACTAATGTCTCTTCACCCATGTTTATCTCATCTTTAATATTACTTGAAGGGCCCCGCAACTCAATTTTAAGAATTTTACACAATATTCGAATTCAAAACATTGATATTCATATATGGGGTCCAAACAAGAGTGACGCTTTTGTCTGACATTGCACATAAAGGTCTTCCGGTTTTCAGACTATCCCTTAACGACTCATCGGCACGCTTATCGCGCTGATTGCAGCTTTAAACAAGCCTCATAATAACTGTTATTTCACCACATTCTAACTAAACAGCTCTATCGTCTCTAATGGTGATATTCCAAATTCGGGGCAAAACCGCACATATCAGCTGACGCGTTTTTGTCAGAAATCAACATTTTTACTCTCGGCAGTAACAAGCATTAGCGCTAGCTAGCAAACTTCAAACTGCAGTGACGATATTAAAATTTCAACAGTAGGCGACAGAAATATATTTCGTCATCGTCTCAAATTTTCATCTGATTTGGCAGGTTAGTTTGATTTTGATTTGTGATTGCCTTTGAAAATTATGTTCATGTAATTAACGTTATTCTGACGTGCGGCGCGATGGCGTCGGTGGCATACTTTGAACGTCTATATGATTGGAAAGAAAAAGGATTCCAACTTTATATCTCTTCTGTTAATCAGAACTGAATTACAGTGCAGCTTGATATGATTTTTATAATAATGCTACAACGAATAAGCGCGCAGTGGACACAGTGACATTACTTCTGGATCAACCCTTGTACTTCTTTGATTTTGGAGTTAGCCATAGAAAGGTCAGGATGAATTGGCTTGGCGCGTTTTTTGCTAATTATTAGGGAGACTGTTTTGGTAGCGTTAAAATCGACCAGCCACTCACGTGCCCAATTATATATGTTCTTAAGGTCAATATTTAGTTCTATTGCTGCATTTATGGGACAATCGACTATTTTAAAAAGGCTGGTGTCATCGGCAAATAATCTTATGTTGGTTCTTATGTTTTTTACAATGTCGTTTATAAATATTAGAAATAAAGTTGGCCCAAGTATCGAGCCTTGTGGGACACCGGCATTAATATGCACCCATGATGAGTTGGTTCCTTTAATGCAAACACGTTGTCTTCTGTTGCTAAGATAGCTTGAAAACCATTGTAATAAATCACCCGAGAAGCCAATAGATTTGAGTTTAAAGAGTAGCCCCTTATGCCAAACTCTATCAAATGCTTTACTAACGTCACAGAAAACGATTCGAACTTCTTTTCCCTTATCAAGAGCATTTAAAAATGTATCATTTAAATAAATTAATTGGTTGATGGTAGAGTCACCGCTTTGGAAACCGGACTGAAATGGAGTTATTATGTTATTTTGTTTCAGATAGTTTGAGATATGTTTATGTATGCAGCGTTCCATGAGTTTACCTAAGCAGCTAAGAAGTGAGATTGGTCGGTAGTTACAAGGGTTAGTAGGACTGTCCTTTTTGTACACGGGAGTAACGTTTGCATCTTTCCATCGATCAGGAAATTGTTGTAAGCGTAATGATTTATTGAATATTTCTCTTAATGGAGCTTTAAGTTGGTCTGTGCCTTCTATCATGAGTTTTGGACTTATGAGATCTGGGCCAGGGGCTTTGTTTGCTTTTAACAGGCTTATTGAATCTTTGACATCTTGAACGGATATATAAATAGATTCTAATGCAGGATAACTGGGTCTTATATAGTTTGGTAATGTTGCGTTACTGTCATCTACAGTTGATTGTTCGGTAAAGTAGTTATTAAGAACTTCAGCTATTTCTACATTTGTTTCGGTCAGCATTTATCAGTTTCAAGGTATGGAATCGATTGTGTATTTGGGTTTGGATTCAATAAATTTGCAGAAATCTAGAACCATGTTTTTATATTAAAGGTATCTTTAAGTTCACTAGCAAGCTTTTCATTATGTTTCTTTTTTGCCTCTCGTATTAACTTAGTAACAGCATTTCGTTTTTGTCTAAATTTTGCCCATATTGTTGCGTTATCAAGTCTTTTTGCGGCTCTAAATAACCTTTTTCTTTGTCGAATTTGCCGTTTAATATAACAATTTATCCACTTTGGTTCACTTGGTCTGATAGTAACAGTTTTGTTTGGTATTGCAGCTTTTGCAGACTTGACAATGACATCTGTAAATTTGTTAACAGTTTCATTTAAGTCAGATGTCGATAGAATTGAGTCCCAGTCAGTTTCGTTTAACATATGTCGGTATTTATTGTAATCACCCTTTTCGTATAACCAAATATGACGCCTGAAAGTATTTTTTGGGGGGTTTCTATATTTCAAGACTAAGATGACTGGGCAATGGTATCTTATGAGGTCCGGTACAAAGGGAGAAATCACATCACTGTGTATCACGTTACTGGAATTATTTACAAGAACAAGATCTATAAGAGATGCCGAATGTTCCGTATAATTTGTAGGTTCATCTATGAGCTGTTGAAGATTGTAGGACAAAATTAGTTGGGACATTTTATTGTTTGCATCATCCTTCAGCATGTCGCAATTAAAATCACCCAGGATAACCAAGTCTTTAATGTTTGAAGTGCTCATGTTGTCAAAGGACTGATCTATCAGATCACAGTATTCAATTCCAGAGTTAGGAGGTCTATACAGGCCGCACAATAGGAACTTATGGGACTGAAGTTTTATCTCAATGCAAATTGCTTCAAGATTATTATATAATAATTCGGATCTATTTACTGAATGTATCCCGATTTTGGTATATATGGCTACCCCACCTCCCTGTCTTGCTTCTCTGTCTTTCCTGTACGGAATATTAAAATTTGAGATCATTATGTCATCATTGCTAATTTGTGGTGTAAGCCATGTTTCAGTGAAAATGAGAATATCATAGAATTGCATTTCCGCTTCTAGGATTTCCATTTTTGGTAAAAGGCTTTGAATACTTAAGTGAATTATACTAAGATTGTGGCTGAATGACATAGACATATTAGAGTGATAGGTTGCGTTTGACGACGAAAGAGAATCCGGTCCGGGATTAGGGTGCACATCACATGCAAGAAGTAACAATAACAACGCGAATACATTAACACATATAAAGGTACCCAAGAGCTTTTTTGTGAAGAGAACATTTTCGAGTTTTTTCTGTCCACAGACTAAACATCGTTTTGGATGCTCAATAAGTTTATCTGGCGTACACTTAATTGATGACTGAAGACTAAGTGTGGCTGCAACATCGCCCTGCAGGACCGTTAACAACAGGCAGACAACAGTGAGGCCATGACATGACTTGAGTAGACGACTGTGCACTCGGCTAGTACGCAGGCGGACAGTAGCGGCGAAGACAGCATGATTGGAAGTAAAGCTACCCATTGTCAAATGGAGTCAAAAGGGAAGTCACAATGTCCTCACCACCTCGGTCCGCCAACGCGATACTGATCTCGGCTAGAGAATTTTTGTGAAAATATACGCTGGGTTGGTCTGGGGTCACCGATTGCGAAAAAGTACAAATGTCAAAAAGGTAAATCATGAGAAATATGTCAGTCATTAAGCAAAAAGTAATAATTGAATATGAAAGTGGAATAGTTAATTTTCTTGCACTACATGATTATTTAGGTTCATTTGTGACGGAACTCAGTAACAAGAACAGAGAGACAACCTGTCTGAGGCATAAATAGTGCAGACAATAAATTCAGGGTCCCCACACACAATCTGACCAGCTACACCTTGTCACTCGCAAGATCGGCATAGGTACCTACGACGAATCTGCCAAAGACGGGGAGCCTCTTATGTTCGGGTGCAATATACTTACTAGATTCGCTGACTATCTTACAGGAAAGGTAACTGTGTATTATATTTTACTACATAACTTAATTTAATCACCCTACAGGCACACAATATCGAACCAACATTGAATCGACGTCGATTCGACGTCGTGGCGTTGACTCGACGCCGATTCAATGCCGATCAAACGCTGTATACGGTGTCTTTCTATACCTGATCCCCGGCACGGATAACTTTTACCGCTTCGAGCTCATCGTTGGAAGATATCCTGTGAATCTTCCCACGAAGATCCTTGACTAGGATTTTACCGTCCGTAGACCAGGCACCCTGAAGACACGGCGGCTGTGACTTAACCAGCTTACGGGCATCATACAGAAGTTTGCTGCGTAGTTTTGTGAGGTCCTCATTTAGAAAAATGCCTCTCAGTTCTGATTGTTTGAGACCGGCCCTATGTATGTAGAGTCTCTCACGTGCCCTATAAGTAGCAAACTTTACGATCACGTCTCGAACCTTGACTCCCGGCTTCCCGATTCGATGAGAACGGTCAATATCGGCAGGCGATATGTTCACTTTCAAGGTATCAGCAATTTTCAAGACGATATCATCCGTTGATTCATTGGCCTGTTCCTGAAATTGTGAGATACGGAGGCAGTTTCGGCGGCTGTATTGTTCCGCGTCGTCAAGGGCTTGTTCAAGTTTAGTAACTCGCCCCTTCAGTGCAACGTTTTCACCTGATAAACGTTTAATTTCGGAGTTCATCTTATGCATCGTTTCATCCATGGACTCCTTAATAGCCTCTTTCATGATAGATTTTAGTTCATCGCGGACAGACATCAATACATCACTGTGTATAGCGGGTCGCACAATGTCACTCAGTTTTTTAAGTTCCGCTTCAGGTAAGGTTAACATGTGAGTTTGATTCATAACCTCAGGTTCCGGTTCTAAAAATTCCATAGGGTCAAGAGTAGACATTTCTACTACAGATTCAGGATCACTTCCGGACTCGCTGTCGGACTCAGCTTTGTTTTTCTTGGAAAGTTTATCTTCCGGCGAGAATGGAGATGACAATTCACGCTTTTTAGACGTAATGCTTTCAGGCTGTTTACTTGGTGTAGAGTTACTAGGCTCCTTCATAATATGAATATATCCTGTCCGAAACTACCAGTTCATTCTCTCGTAACTTTTGGTGAACAGTATACCCAAAATACCATCGAGCGTAGCCCTTGTGCCGTTAGAGTTCACCGAATTTTAGAACTTAGTGCAGAAGCAACAATAGCATTAAACCGTTATTATATAAGGGTCACCATTATTTCAGTTTCTGTACCAAATTATAAGTTCAATTACATGTTAAGGATGTAAGAAGGTACACTGTCCCGACTCACTGCGAAATCAGAATCATAATATCCAGAATTCCACTTTCAAAAATCTCTAGAAATCACATAATTAATGTTTTTTTTTAACAGCGATATGAAAAATAACTTTTCGCCATGTTGGTCACGTGATAAATGACATACATTTAAGAAATCGGTCAGCATTCCTAGCAATGGCAGACTCATTTACACTCTATCTGAAATGCCCCGCGTAAAATAACATCTTTCAAATAAAGGTTTGTTACGTATACCTCATTATATTAGTAGGCCGAACCGCGAAAAAAGTATATATAAGACTACGCAACGAATCTATCTTTGCCGTTGCATTGCCATCAACGTGTTACAATCAACTCCCCTGACAGCAAATTCTTTAAGAGTGAATATGAGCCGAGACACGAGAAACTCAACAGAGCCCGGTGGTTGTGCGCCCAGCACAGACTCGGATCAGCCTGGGCATCCACCCAGTCTGATCAGAGTCTTCGCTGTCCGCATGGAGGTAGCTCAGACCCTTAGCTACCCTTAAAGCGCTTAGCGAAGAGTCTGGTCAGACTGGGCGGATGTATTTCTAAGTTCTGCATCGTCCCGGGAAGGAAATAGAAAATCAAGACTAAATAATTACATGTACCCTCTGTAAAAATAGCCGAAAACATGCAAGCGTACCCATACATATTAAGAGGTAGAAATTTCGTGAAGATTTGGTTGGTTGGTTGGTTGTCTTGGGTCTAACGGCCTTTTGAGATTTTGAGACAGTATTTTAGTCTACAACAGCTCTTTGAGACAGTATTTCAGTCTACATCGAGTCTTCTCACAGAGAGAGAGAGAAGGAAAAGAGAAACGATAGGCGACAGAAGAAGCCCCGGTAGCTCAGTGGGTTAAGCGCTGGCCTACGGATCTAGAGGACCGGGTTCGAGCCAAGCTTGAGGCGAGAATCTTTCCTACCGTAAACGGGGTTCCCTTGCATGCAGTCTTTCATTATCACCCTCCCATCGTCCTGATATGACTGACATACTGTTGAAAAGGACGTAAAATCGCAAGTCGTCCATCCATCCATAGGCGAAATAAAATAGGCAAACGATTCCAACCCGCACCTACTGCAAGCACTATTTCCCTATTATCCAAATTAGTGGACTCGCCGGCACTGAGAGTTATACGCAGCACCATCGCCGACCCGACCACCCAAATTTTGTGAATATCCAAATTGCTTTCGTTCCAGTCCTACATGTATATATTTTGTATCTTATATAGATCTAGATCTATGAAAAAAAGAGGACTAAATATTCTTAAACCGAATATCGTGAGGTTTCGCTGCAAGCTTTCTACTTCAGTTTTTTCGTTGATCAACCATCCGTGACCTTCTGAAGTGATTTGGGTCATGTAAGTTGGCAACCAAAATGTTACATGTATAAACTTAAGAAAGTGGTAAAAATACAACCTACAGACGTTGGGCTCCATTCATTGAATGGCATTGCTCGAAAGAAATAATTGTATTTTGTAGAGAGATGTGCCATTTTCAAGTTTAAAAGCATGTTCCCATTACCATTTGCTGGTTGTATGGCAATATATGAACATCAAGCGACATTTTATCAAACGTGAGGTCTGATCCACTTTTCATAATAGGAGCCCCGGTAGCTCAGTGGGTTTAGCGCTGGCCCACTGATCTTAGACTAGCGGACCCGGGTTCGAATTCCGCTTGAGGCGAGAATCTTTCCTTCCGTAAACGGAGTTCCATTGCACACAGCCTTCCACTATCATCCTTCCATCGTCCTGATATAACTGAAATACTGTTGAAAAGGACGTAAAATCACAAGCCATCCATCCATCTATTTCATAATAATTTGTGTTTAGACATTTTACCACAAGGAGGACAAATCTACAGGCTTTTGTCAATCTCCTAGGATTGATGAAAATCTGAAGACTTGTTGTTGTTGGGTCTCACCGGGGATTGGTAAACTGTTGTTCATTGATAAAAACATGTAGACGGGACGGTTGTTGTTGGGTGAAACCTGGGATTGATAAAAATCTGTTGGCTTGTTTTAAAGGCCCCATCGCTCTATCAGCATGAAAAATTTCTTATCATGAGGTATCGCTTCATGCTTCTCACTATAGTTTCTTCATTGTAAATGACCGTGATTAGCCAGCTTTAAACAAAGAAAACATCATTGAGTTTCACATAAAAAGGGTTTGAAAACTTATCTGGGTCATTTTAGTTGGCTAAACCAGAACAGGAAATTGTTTTTTTGTGGAGCGGTTTGATATTTTTCAAAACTTGTTTTCTCTGCTTTTAGCCAGTTATATGACACACTGTATGCCCATCAACCCACATTTTATTACCAAACGTGAAGGTTGAACCGTTTTTTACAATGATTTGAGTTTTGACATTTTTACCACTGATACATGTAGGACTATGGAGACTTTGATGTTCTACTGAGGATTGATAAAAAATGTAGGCCTGTTTTAGGGTTTAACTGGGTATTGATAAAAAAAATCTGTAAACTGTTGTAGGGTTGAACCGGAGATTGATAATAACCTGTAGACTGCTGTTGTAGGGTTTGACCAGGGATTGTTAAAAGTCTTGTTATTGTAGGGTTTAAATGACGATTGTAAAACCTGTAGACTGTTGATGTAGGGTTGAATCAGGGGTTGATATAAACCTGTAGACTGTTAATGTACGGTTTGACCAATGATTGATAAAAATGTAGACTGTTACCAATAATTGATAAAAACTTTAGACTATTATTGTTGGGTTTAATAACCTGTTGACTTATGTTGTAGGGTTTATCGGGGATTGGTAGAAACTTATAGACTGTTGTCGTAGGGTTTAAAGTCTTCTAGGTTTAGAAACTGGATGATCCATTTCTTTTGTAGGATCACATCTCCAAAAGGCACTTATGAGAAGCTCTTTTATCCTCGACTTATATCACACATTCTTTCCAACTACACAACATACAATGATAACCTCAACATGTAAACCGTTTGTTGCTTCCATTTTCAATTACTTCAGGAGCCTTAGCTGAAAATATACTCGGCTGACCTGTTACTTCAGAAGCCTTAGCTGAAAACATACTCGGCTGACCTGTTGGGTTACAAATGAAAATACACCATTTCTTATCTATAAACATTTGAATTAATTATTCAGGAACAAAACGCACTCTTGTAAATAAATGATTTTCAGGACTTCAAATTTGTATCGTTTGATGTCAGGAAGTAAAACTGACCTTCAGAGTAAATCATGTTAAAACATCTCGGTAGCGTAATTGAACTGTCAATACTGGAAAGAAGCCGCTTCGATAATGATATAAGAATATTAACAATACATCATGAGTGTCTATGTAGGATAGGGAAATCTAACCGGAGGGGTCGGAATTTCCACCCTGAGGGACGAGGCCTGCCGAGTCCCTCGTTGAAATTCCAACCACAAAGGTGAGATTTACCCATCCTACATGGACTGTTTCACAGTGGATAATTTTCTCTCCCACGTTTAAGGAACTTTAATCCTCAAGTCGGACTTAGCTTCAAAACAGGAAAATTTCAACTTTTTAACTAGTGATCTGAAGTAAATTTTGAAGAAACTGCCCAGCGTGTCCTCGAGCATGTAGGAACAGTACTAGTGTTTTTTTTTTTTTTTTTTTTTTTTTTTTTCATCCATCCCACAGTTGTCAAGGCCAACAATATGAACAATCTTGGTACTACTTGCGTACCCAATGATACATACTAAGTTTCAGGGCCATCGGCCTTTTTGTTCTGGAGAAGATGTTTGAAGGCTTTAATCATATTTGGGCTTGGCGGCCATGTTGGTCATGTGACCCAGACCACTTGAACAATATTTCGTTCCTAAAAAGCCCTGGAGGCTAGATATGAAATTTAGTTACATTCCCAGGAAAAAAAGCTGCACACTTTTCTTTTATAGGCGTTTAACATCTTTAAAGAGACAATAGCAAAGTTTACATTCCTGAACACCATTGACGTTGACCTATTAAATGCCTTTTTAAAGCTGTGTTGCATTGATTGCAGACTCTTCCACATCTTTATGGCTAAGTTGACATGGCGGCTCAGGATGGCTCTCGATTAATACCAGTTCCCGTAATACAAAACATACGTTGCTTTACAGGTGTGCGATGGACAATTTTATTATAATGTCTGCCGTGGCCCAATTTGGTTTTGAATTATTAAGAACATTGACTATGTTCATAATTTGTTCTTCTTGAGAGCTCTATGACTATTAAATTGCTTAGTACAAATTTCACATGGAAAAGGCTTGACCACTTCCTCGTGATCATAGACTGTCTTTTTCTGTCGCTTGAAACGGAAGTTTAACATAAACATACAAACATCAGTTTTAGCTTCGAAAGAGTAACCCTTTTCATAGAATGATTCATGCATAATTATTCATACGATGCGCACATCGGATTGGCTTTAGTCATATAACTTATTGTTTTTCGGCTTTAGCCGTATAACCTTAGTATTGACCTACATTTTAAGTATTTCATTGGCCAATATAAATACACCCGGGATTTTGATGTAAGTAAGCTTACTTTCGCTTTCTTTCTACAGTCAGTTTCATTTGACTGTCGGCCTGTCGTGATGAATCTAGATATTTCAGTCCAAATTGCTTTTTGCCAAAGAACATTAAGCCTTCTATGTCGCTCATGTACAAGATAACTTGACATAGAAATCGAAGACGAAATTAAGTAATGGTTGCTGGCTTAGCTGTTGATTTTGTGTTGGAACTGCAAAACTTTTAAGTTATATGTATGGGGCGGTCAGTCAACCAATCCCAATTGTTATGTGCAACACAGACGGACCCCAATCAAAATTCAACAGCATTTCCGAAATCGAAACCCCAACACCAACAAGAAATATGCATAACAGCATGTGCATCCGTACAATCTGATCAACAGATTCGATATCTTACATGTACCTGACTCATACATATTACAATACACACTTCTATTTAATCTATGCCGATTATCTTTTTTAAAACATATTTCTTGTTTAACCGTGCACTGGAATGAACCATATTTTGACTGACGTTGAACAGATCTGAGTGTGACCTTTAAGTTATTTAACAGTTAAGCCAATGCCACAAGTGTCATGGTGCATTCTAGATATGAGCCGCGACACGAGAAAACCAACTTAATGGTTGTGGCCCAGCGCAGACTCCGATCAGCCTGGGCATCCGCCCAGTCTTATCAGAGTCGTCGCTGTCCGCATGGAGGTGTCTTTGAACCTTAGCTATCTTTTAAGCGCTCTGCGAAGAGTCTGATCAGACTGGGCGGATGTCCAGGCTGATCTGAGTCTGCGCTGGGCGCACAACCACACTGTTGGTTTTCTCGTGTCGCGGCTCATATGCCCTCGGAAAGTAAGCTTATAGTGGCTTATTTCGCCAATTGTGGCTTCTTTGATCGAGTTACGACATTCCAAGTTATTGACGTTGCTGTGGAAAAAGTTTTAAGGTTTTCAGCGATTTGGAGCAATTTTGTGCGCTAGATGTGTTGTTCGACGCAGTCGTACAACTTTAATGCGTCTAACCTTGGTCAAGGTAAAAAATGGTCTTGGGTCTCGAGTACTCATAAATCTTCATGTACTCAATCGGTCTAACCTTCTATACTTTTTTAAAGCATTTTCTCATATAAAAGCACTAGAATGAAAATTTGACCTTGCCTTAAATTAAGGCCCCATTGCTTTATCAGCATGAAAAAAATTATAGTGAGGTACCGCTTCAAGCTTCACACCGTAGTTTCGTTATTGTAAATGACCGCGATTTGCCAACTTTAAACAAATAAAACATAGAGTTTCGCTTAAAAAAGGTTCGAAAATTGTTTAGAGTCGTTTTAGTTGCCAAATAAAATGACCTACTTTCGATTTATCGTGAGGAATCGCTGCAAGCTTCTCGCCATAGTTTCGTCATTGTAAACGCCCGCGATTTAACTTTACACAAATAAGACACCATTGAGTTTCGCATAAAAAGGTTGGAATCAGCATAAAAAAATTATATTGAGGTATCGCCTCAAGCTTCACGCCGTAGTTTCGTTATTGTAAATGACCGCGATTAGCCAACTTTCAAACAAATAAAACATAGAGTTTCGCTTAAAAAAGGTTCGAAAATTGATTAGAGTCGTTTTAGTTGCCAAATAAAATGACCTACTTTCGATTTATCGTGAGGAATCGCTGCAAGCTTCTCGCCATAGTTTCGTCATTGTAAACGCCCGCGATTTAACTTTACACAAATAAGACACCATTGAGTTTCGCATAAAAAGGTTGGAAATTAATTTGAGTCATTTTAGTTGCCAACTAAAATGAACTACTTTCGATTTCATAAACAATGAATAAAATGGTAAAAATACAATATACAGGCACGAGACCCTATTCACTTTAAAATCTGCGCTTTTGTATGGCAATTTTGCATTGCTTGACGGGGAACCAGAAAAGGAAAACAGTATTTTGTTGAACTATTTGTCGTCTTTCAAAAGCATGTTCCCAATACTTTTTGCCAGGTATACGAGGGTCATCCAATAAGTCCTGCAAACGGCCGAGTGTCAGGCAAATGATAATTAAAAACGAATCAAGTAATCCACATTCCTACATTGCATCTTTCCTTCTTTCCAGTCAATAATTTCCAGAAACGTCATGATCTTGCAAATGGCGTTGCTAGGCAACTGAAGAATACTACCATTATGGGTGCGGCGGTGGCTTCTAGTTGTCTGTTTAAGATCCCCTAGCTTAGTTCAGAATCCTTGTAAATATCTGAAAATTGCTGGGAGATACGGAAAATAGTACTGAAGTATGTACACGGTACCAAGGTTAAGATATTGCCATCAGTCAAGATATAATTATTGTTCAAAGGAAGATCACCATCTTTTTCGGGCAGCTAAAATATCATATAAAATGAGTATATAAAGAAGAGGCTTTCATAGCAGATGAAGTGTTTCCTAAACTGCCATTAATTTGTTATCAAAGAATAGTCCCGAGATGCTTGAAATGTAGATATAAGAGAAACTATAAGCTTCGAGCCTTGTTTAATATCGTTTGCAGCCTTACGAAACCAGAGGAAAACGTCAAAAACTAAAATTTTGCTAAAATTCTGTATTATTCTCTTGTTGCCTAGCAACCACATTTGTCTGGTAATGTGAAGTGACAATTGTCTCTTATTTGAATTCTTAAATGTAAGGTAATTACTTTAGAAAATGAATTCTTGTAATTTGAAAGAACAATAAACATGTATGCAGGAAGTTTCTTCCCCTAACCTCTTGTAAAAAAAGTCATGTTTGTGCAATTTCACCGCCGGTATCGCTTACACCTTTGCGTTCAAACCCCTCACATATCTGAGAAAGGAATAGCACATGTATGATTTTTAGCACATATGTGTATTATATACGTAGGCTGTTAATGGTGTAATTTGATAATCCTACCTCAATTAATAAAGCAGTAATGACGGCGTTTGCAAGACTTATTGGATGACCCTCGTATAGGTCAGTATAAGCACATCAACCAACATTTTATCACAAACCTTGAAGGCTGAAGCGCTTTTCACAATCATTTGCGTTTACACGTGTTTACCACTAATAGGACTATGACGACCTTAAAGAAAGGTCTAGGTCAAATCAAGGTCATTATTTGAACCATCTTGGTAGTGCTTAAGTACCCGATTTGGTTAGTTGATTTGGAGTTTGTGGCCCTTTGAGACAGTATTTCAATATAGATCAGACTGTCTCCCTGAGAGAGAGGGAGAAAGCAGAGATGAAAGGCGAGGGACAAAACAACGCAAACACCCCACTCGCACCTACTGCAAGCACAGTTGGACCTTGTCATATTGTTATCCAAATTAGTAAGACTCCCTGGCACTGAAAATTACCCAGTACCATCCCCCGACCTCACCATCGGCTTGAGTACCCAATGCTACAGTGTATGTTTCAATTCCAAAAGTTTTTTTCCATATACGTCGTATAAGCGTAGCGGACATGTTGGTCTTGTAAACCAAATCGTTTGCACAAACTTCCGTTCTAGAGACCCCTGGGGATGGTGTTCGGGCGATGGTGCTGGTTTTAAATTCCAGTGCTGGGTTGTCCTACAAACTTATATTGTCAGGGTCACTGATGAGGCTTTATTCGCCGAAACTACTTAGTCTGGCTCATGTTTCTTCTGAATGTATTCTCTGCTCTTGAAGGAACTCTTTGTGATTTTAATTTTACTTTACTTATTTGGATAGAAATAGGGCAAAGGCCAACTGTGCTTGTAGTACAGTGGCTTTGTGCTGTACGAGGACGCTGTAGAAAACCTGAGCTTGTCGTATTCTGACCTCAGGTGTTTCAAGTGGCGGTGTAATAGTTTCTGAAAACCATAGCAGTTGCCTTGACCAGTAATGGTAAAGAACATGGAACAGAGACGCTAAACGTAGACTATGAACTGTGTCCTTACTACAGGTCATTAAGGGGACTGGCAGGCTGCATTCAGGAATGCTTCCCTTCTCTTCTTCTGATATATAAATAAAAAAGTAGTCTTAATGGACAAGAAGCAGGAACTATAGAGGTTCTTATACGAGTATTCATTGCACTTGAGTTTTATGGAACGAGCCTTCGGCGAGATTCATAAAATTTATATGAAATAACCACGACTGTGTTCTGTCTATAATATGACCCTTTAAAATGGGGTTTTATCGCCTTCAAAATCAATAGCATTTCAATAAGTAAACGCATTGTTGACATGCATGCGGGCAGTGACGTTATGCTTACGCGCCAAAATGTTATAAGAAACTTGAAAGAAGTACAGAAAAGGCAAAGATACAATTGTTGTGTGTAAAATTTTAATGCACATGGGTAAATTTTTATGTTTCAGCCATTGCAAAATGGATCAAGTTCCGTGACTTCCTGACTGTCTCGCTGAGGGACGGGAGATGTAAAAGAGGTACAGTTTTAATGTAGAAGGGGGGAGGAGGGGGGGGTGCGATGGTGCTCTGTATCACTTACTGTGCCGGGGCGTCCTACTGTTTTGGAACATTGTAGGGCAAGTGCCTACTGTGCTTGCAGTAGGTGCGAGTGGGGGTTAGTTGGACATTTTTAGCTCACTTGAGCCAGCGGTTCCGGGAAAGCTTATTGTGTAGGAAGGCTCCGTCATCAGTGGAATTTAAAAAAAAAAGAAAAATTGTGACTCGACACTAGAAAACCAAAAAAGTGGCACGTGCGCCCAGCGAATACTAATATCAGGCTGTGCATCGGCCTAGTCTGGTAAGTCTTCGATGCCTGCTTGAAGCTAGCTTGAACCATGAGCTACCTTTTAAGCGCACAGGGAAGACTCTGTCAGACTTGGCAGATGGCAAGGCTAATCAATCTTCCCTGGGCGTACATGCCACTTTGTTAGTTTTGTTGTGTCGCGCGGCTCATATTATTTTGGTCATTGGTTTGATAAAACTCGCGCTTGCCTGAATCTGAGTCGTATTTCTCGTTGATCAAGCAGGAGTAATTTTCAACAATTTCATCATAAAAATCTTGTGTCTTACTGTCAAGGGAATACAGCCTGCTGGTTTTGTGGTGAGCCAGGAGGTTAGCAAAAATGTGACAGTCTTGAAGATTGGAAGACTGAAGTTTGGTTGAAGCTTCTCGCATCTCGGCTGTTTTTTTTAAAACTGGCTTTGCTGTTCGTGCAAGTGATTGTGCGGCTGAATGAGAATGCATATGGACATTGACATCGTGAACCCGTTGATAATGCTGTGGTTTCGCCTTTACCCTGCCACATTTTGCAAAGTAACACTCTCTCAGATTCGCCTTGTCTCAGTTTATACAATATATCTGGGTGTGGTTCGGTGGTGCGATGGTGCTGCGTATAACTTCCAGTGCCGGGGCGTCCTACTGATTTGGATAACAGTAGGGCAAGGGCCTACTGTGCTTGCAGTAAGTGCAGGTGAGGGTTGTTCGGACATTTTTTCTCTTGTCTATCATTTCTCTCTTGTTTCTCCATCACTCTTGAGACGACCTGCTACATGTATAGACTGAAATACTGTGTCAAAGGGACGTTATCTCCAAAACAACCAACCAACCAATGTCTCTTTTTATTGTTTACAAGGTTAAGGAAGCGCTCCCACCAGCGCTGGTGATGAACCCGTAGCCGCCACTGTCAACTTGGTGCTTATGCATACCGGCAGTTGTGTACGTTTGAAGACAGACTTTACTTTGAATTGTCTGTTCAACGTTGTCCATCACAGGCTATACGATCCTCTCATATGTACTAGACTTCCCTCCGCCCGGATCACATACTGCGATTAAGTAGGTGTTCAGAGAAGTCCTGAAAGTATTGTTAGATGATATGATGAGGGTGTCACCCCCCAAAATCGTACGCAGTATTCAGCCCAAATTAGAGAGTATTCAGTACGCAGAGTCGTGGTACGCAGTATTCAAGAAAAACAGCAAATCGTACGCGTACTCGCAAAAAATAAATTAATTAATCGGCAGTCATTCGATAATTATGTGCAAAGCCGCAGTGGTTTCCTGTTGCATGACCTGGCAATTGTAGAGATCTTTATCAAAACCGCCTCTTGGATACCTTGATACTTCTGCCACCGGTTGATACTTCTGCTACAGGTTGAAATGTGAAGGGTATCCAAGAGGCCCTTTTACTATAGTGTCTGAGGCCTGATGCCGAAACGCTTGTGCATCTCTTTCTCTTCTATAAAAGTACAAGCACTTATATGAGTTAACAGGGAAAATCAGTGTCTAATAATTTACAAGGAGTGAAAGAGACAAAGCGCGCATTCATAAAACGCAATAATTTGCCATAATAAAATTGGCAAAGTCCACAAAGTTCCATGCCTTCTCAGGGGGCCCTGTGCATATTCCTATTATTCCAAAACAAAACATACATGTTTACATCCTTTAATGATCACAGAAAGTTTCATTTGAATTGGATCCTTAGTCGTTAGTTAGAAGAAAATGGATTTTTATAATGTTTAAGACCCCACCTCCTTGGGTGTTGGGAGCTTAGTATACTATCTTTTTTTGCTTATCTTTACGTTTTGCACTTGTACATAAGGGCACAGCGAACTTTAAGCGTCTAGTAATTTTGATGGATGTACCATGACTACATGAGTGTTCATATAACGCAACATTTGCCAAGACATCGTCTGGTAAGTTCCACCCCTGCCCAGGGACCACTAGGCATACTGTTCCTAAACCGTATTATTTACGATGCAGTTTAAATCCCTAAATGCTCACAGAAAGCTTCATTTGAATCGGTTCATTTGTTAGAAATTTATCGATTTGCAGACTCTCCCCCACCCCTGGGACCCGAGGCTAAACGTTTGTGTGCATCTAGATATGGTACCCGACCATGCCAACCACAACAATAAGTTTTCATGTTTCCATCGTTAGGTGTGGCATTTGTGACTTAAGAATGGACTGGCTGACTGACTGTACGAGGTGTGTTCCATAATTAATGTCAGTCGCCAATCGTGTAATGTGGGCTCAAAACCACCTCTTATCGATAGAGTGATCACTAAAGTTTCAGCATAGGTAAAAAATCTCGCTCGCAACTTCACAGACCTTTGTACAGTGTACGTCAGCAGCAACTTAAAGATGCTGCTCACATAGGTCGCCCTGCAACAACAACAACCATAAGTAACATCGAAAAACATCCACAAAAAGATAGTCGATTTAAAGTGAGACAATTAGCCCGGTTAACAAAGCTGTCGTTAGCACAAGTTGATGGTATTTTGAAGAAGCATTTTCAACTTAGGAAAATAAATGCAAGAAGAATACCCCATTTGTTGACCGATGAACAAAAGCGGACCCATGTCCCGTGTAGCAAATGCAAAATAAAAAAAAACTTCTGAAAATATAGCCAAAAAATTGCAAAGATGCTTTCAGCAATTTAGTCAATTTAGTTGGAGAGTACACAATTGAAAATTGCACTGAAACGACAAACGAGGCAGAATTGTTAAACTGAACATTCTGTTAAGGGTTTGCATTGTTTAGCAATCACTTTAATTTAATGTTTCTGATCATTAAGTTTAAAATCTATAATGAATTTAAATCAGCTATTCAAGCATGCTGCTAAATGTTTTCTTAATATTTACCAGGATTTTACATTGCGCTACTCCTTTTCCTCTGTAAGGCATTTCCCAGACTTGTCCTGGATAGTTGTGAATCTACCCTGTTTCTCTGAAGTTAGATCCTTCACCAGCTGTAATGCTTTCTTGAAGTTAGATCCTTCACCAGCTGGTATGCTTATACCTGCACAAGGTATAAGATGGAGATCAGTGCTGAGAAGACCAAACTGATGACGAACAGCGCAGATGGCATCCAGAGGGAGATCAAGGTAAAAGGGCAGAAGCTGGGTACCGTAACAAGCTTCAAATACCTTGGAGCAGTTGTCTCAGATGATGGCCCAAAACGGAGGTTCTCTCAAGGATTGCACAAGCTACTTCAGCTCTTACCAAGTTGAAACCAATTTGGAGAGATAACAACGTATCTCTTGGATCAAAGGTGATGCGCCCCTTGTCATTTCCATATTTCTGTATGCCTGTGAATCGTGGACCTTGATAGCAGAGTTAGAGAAAAGAACGCAGGCCTTTGAGATGAGATGCTACCGAAAGTTACTGAACATTTCATACAAGGACAATATAACCAATGAGGAAGTTCGCAGGAAGATCCAAGCAGCCATTGGAGAATATGATGAACTTCTGATGCTGGTCAAGAAACGGAAACTAAGGTAGTTTGGCCACGTCACAAGGTCTTCTGATTTAGCAAAGGCGATTCTACAGGGCAAAGTGAAAGGAAAAAGAAGAAGAGGCAGACAGAAGAAGAGGTGGACAGGGATGGATTTTGCCAGTTCAACTAGGACAGTTGAAGACAGGGCAAGGTGGAAAGGGATTGTTTCGAAGTCATCTGTGGTGCCCCAACGACCTAGTAAGATTATGGGATAGAATAGAATAGACTCCTTAAATAGTATTCAGTATTCAAGCCCGTTTTTAAAGAGTATTCAGTATTCAAGCTCAAAATTAAGCAATATTCAGTATTCAAGGGGGGAGAGGGGTGACACCCCCATATGATCGTTCCTGGTCCGCAAAGTGACACTGTCATTCCAAGAAGGGAAGCAAATACTAGAGGGTTTGGACAATTTGTTGCCGTTTCGAATGTAGAAAGCCATTCAACCATGTTTCCGTCATCATTCAAATCGAATTCTGTATGCCGTTCTGTAGGTGTCGAAAATATATTTTTCAATAATTTTTTTTCTAAGACATTGCCGCTGTGATAAAGATGTTTATTATAAGCGAAGTTACGTTGCTTAAAACAAGGAAACGTTATGGACGTAGGTAAGCGACGTTGTTTAGCGTTTAGCGGGAGTGTGTGCAGTGTACGTTCATGGCGTCTTTTTGGTGCCATGAAATTAATAATATTTGTTTTTGTTGTGTTGTTGCTTTACATCCAGGGTTAACAGCTATGGTTATGTCGGTACGGTCAGTTAACCTAACCACACTTCTCCTGGGCAGGTTTAGACCTCCTGAGCGGATGACCAGTAGCAAGTGAACATAATTTCACCAGCACCTGACAACTTGAAGCAGCGGTAGAAGCAACGAAAGTAAGTAGCCGGACTGGGTATCGAACCCAGGACCTCTGGTTCTTGTGTTAGACGCGCTACCGACTGCGCCACGCGAAATCGGCGAAATAAATAATAATAAAAACGATGTTTGATGTGGTAAAAGACTACTTGCTAACTGTAACCTTATATTAAATTGTGTAAGTTATTAAGTAAGTGGAAACTTGGGTATCTTGCAGACTGCAAGCTTAAAGACAGCAATCATGTTTGGTTTAAATCGAAAGCGGGTTTATGCTGTGTGTGCTGTAGTCATTTTCCTTTTGAGTACAGGTTGTTATCGTTCCTTTATTTATTTATTTACTTATTTTTTGTGAAATTGAAGTACAATAAGTAATAGATATATCCATTCTTTTTGAGTGCCAGTAAATATCGGTACTGCTTGTCAGGGGTACAGGATAATTGATGAGCCCATATATATATATATATATATATATATATATATATATATATATATATATATATATATATATCTGTTATAATCCACAGCTTTATTGAACTTATCCCCTAAAAACAAATAATTAAGCCAAAAAATATATATTTCATTGATTTATTTTAATTTCTCTAATTCAGCCTGCCTGACCCTGTCTGGATAATGGACCTTCCCGTCTGAAGCACTAAGGTCATCAGTTACCTGACCAATCAGAAACGGCATGAGTGATCAGAGGGAAATTTGATTCAGACTTTTCTCATTTTAACATTGTACACAGAAGAGGAATGACCAGAAAATTGGGCTGCAGTTTAAAAACAAATTTCGTTGGGTAAGCTCTGCTGTTCTTTTTGTCGCACCTGCTTTAGCAAGGTGCGATATAGGAGTTCACTTTTCCGTCCGTCCGTCAGTCATTCCGTTCGTCCGTACGTCTGTCCGTCCGTCCGTCCGTCAACAATTACGTCGACCCTAGTGTTTAAGTCCATTTCTCGCAAACTATGATACCTACAATCATCAAACCTGGCATAAAGCTTCTTCTTAGAATGTTCTCGAGGGTTTTTGCTCTTATTTTCACCCCTGACCTATATTTTATGCACTACTGACTTTGTAAAACAGTCTGTCAACAATTACGTCGACCCTAGCGTCGACCCTAGCATTTAAGTCCATTTCTCGCAAACTATGATACCGACAATCATCAAACTTGGCATAAAGCTTCTTCTTACAATGTTCTCGAGGACTATTGCTCTTATTATACGCCTGTTTTGAAAAAACGGTCGTATTATGTCATGGCGCTGTCCGTCTGTCCGTCTGTCCGTAAACATTCTTGTGCGCGCCATAACTCATTAACCGTTTGGGATATATTCATGATATTTGGTAGGAATATGTATTAGGTTGGGGGAACGTGTCGCGTACAAAAATGGTTGCTCCCCCTTCCTTAGTTTCCAAGTTATGTCCCTTTGATTAATTTTTTACCTGCAAGTCTTGTGCGCGCCATAACTAGATAACTGTTTGGGATATCTTAATGAAAATTCATAGCAATGTGTATGAAGTCCCAACGATGTATCGTGTTCAAAATTGGCTGCTCTCCCTTTCTTCGTTTTAGAGTTACATCCCTTTCATAAGTTCCTGTTGACTATTTTTGTGTATACTTAACTTGTGCCTACCATAACTTGGTAACCGTTTGGAATATCAAGATGAAACTTTATAACAATGTGCATGATCATAAGACAGTATGTCACATATAAGAATGGTTGCTCCCCCTTTCTTAATTTTGGAGTAGCCTCCCTTTGATTAGTATATTTTAGGCATTTTTTTTCACTCCATATCTCCTTAAACTTTTGAAGTATTAGAATGAAACTTTGTAGGAATGTGTATAATGAGGTAATGTATCCTGAGCAAGAACCACAACTCTGGCTTACTTACTGAATTACCTGCCCTTGCATAAATATCATGATTACTCTGTAACATTTCAACTGTTTAGAATATTGTATGATGTCAAGGGAATGTAATGGAACCAAGAATGGTGTATCTAGTATATTTAGTTTATCTCCCTTGACTTGATATACTTATATAATGTTGAATTCATTTATTATAGAGTGGTTGCCTCTGTTTGTCTGTCTGTCTATCCTTTTGTAAACAGTCTTGTTCATTCTGTAACTCCTTTATGACATTTAAACGTGCGTATTATGCGCCGCTTGCGAAGCCCTTGTTTTTACCCTTGATCTATGTTTCATGCTCTGCTGACTTCGTAAAATGGTCCCTCAACAATTACGTTGACCCTAGCTTTTAAGTCCATTTCTCGCAAACTATGATACCTAGAATCATCAAACCTGGCATCAAGCTTCTTCTAAGAATGTTCTCGAGGGCTGTTGCTCTTATTTTTACTTTGACCTATAATTCATCCTCTGCTGACTTTGAAAAATTTGATATTCAGAATTACGTCGACCCTAGTCCATTTCTCACGAACTATGATAACTAGAATTATCAAACCTGGCATCAAGTTTCTTCATAGAATGTTCTCGAGGGTTGTTGCAATTAATTTACCCTTGACATATATTTAAGGCTCTGCTGACTTTGCAAAATTTTACACCCAAAATTATTTCGGCCCTAGCGTTTTAGTCCTTTTGTCTGAAAGTATGATACCTGTAGTCATCACACCTGGCATAAAGTTTATTCTTAGAATGTTCACAAGGGATGTTGCAATTATTCCTAACCTTGGCCTATATTCTATGTTCTTCTGACTTGGTAAAATTTTACATTGAAAATTGTGTTGACCCCAGCATTTTTGTCCATTTCTCATACAAATTCTTTTAACTAAAGTCTTTACTACTGTGGAAGCCCAATGCAGGTGCGACATAGCATTGTTAATCACAAAGCAAATGTTTGTTCAGGGTTTTCATTAATCTCACATTGTCTGGGTTATTTCAATAGCGTACGTTTAAGTGCTCTTTTTTTAATTACCAGGCATGTTGCGTATGTTTGATCAGAACCTATGACTTAGGGCCTTTTTTCCAACTGAAAGATTTTGTGCTACTGAAATAACAACGCTGGGCCGTTATATGGATTACCAACAGGTTTCAGTGGTTAATTTTAACAATTTTCTACTTAACCATATGTTGTTGGAACTCCCTTAATTGATGAGTAAACACAACACATGTCCTTAGATACATGTATGGGTACACATCCATGTTGTTCTGCCATTTATGCAAATGGAATAAATTGCTTATCTGGATGACGTAGCTCTTCCCAGTGGTCTACTCTTCAAGAAAGAAATTTGCTGCCCCTTTTGCTGCTCTTAAAAGGAGCAAATTCTTGTTTCAAGAGTTATCACCCATTGAGAATAGAGGCAAAACTGAAAATGACAGAGTTGCTTTCCTAGAGTTGCTTTCCCAAAAAGTTTACCGTGATTTTAATTCAGTGCTCATTTTCCGCACAAAAAAGTTGGTAATCATCAGTAACCTCTGAGGTGAGTCTAATGCAATCATAGGGTTTAATGGACTTTTTTCATGTAACTTATGTTGTGTAGACCCATCTAAGCGATGGAGCCATATGAATATCCTTAACAAATATTTCTATGGCCAAAAAGAAAACAGCAGAGTTTACTGAAACAGAAGTTTGTTTAGTTGCAGCTCTGTTACGATTGGTCTATTCAAAACTGTACACGATAGCTGTACATGATAACAGTACATGATACTATACAGTTACCAGAATTTATCAGTACTGGCAACTTCAAAGAAAAGTACTGTCAGCTTTGGATTAAATACATGTATGTAAAGCACACAAAATAATAGTATCAATAATAGTTATAATATGTAATGACCTGCATTAGTTGGAAAAGTAGATAACGGTATGTGCTAAAAGGGAAGACTAAGAGCAGCAGAAAAGGTTGGCTTATACAAACAGGAAATAATCAGATCATGATTTACAGCCGGGCAGTCCTTTTCGCATATAAACTGCAAGGTGTTTTAAAAATGTATATCACAGAAAGAAATTGTCCCAGTTTGCAATTGTGTAGGCTGATTTGAGTGTTCAGGAAATGAACACAGCATAATTTGCCTTTTCATGTGATTTAAAGGTGATTTTCCTGCGACGGTTATCATTGTTTGCAAATGTTATTCACTGAATAGATAAAAAAAAAACGACAGAGAGTTGGTTGGTTGGTTGGTTGATTTGATGCTTAACGTCCACGGTAAACAACTAAGGTCATGTCGGGACGGTCAGTTAACCTAACCACACTATTCCTGGGCAGGCTTAGACCTCCTAAGCGGTTAACCAGTACTAAGTGCACATACTTTCGCCAGTAACTGACAACTGCCCTTCTTGAATCAGCGGAAGGAGAAACGAAAGTATGTGGCCAGACCGGGATTCGAACCCAGGACCTCTGACTTACGAGTCAGGTGCCCTACCGATTGCGCTACCCGGCCCGGCCAACGACAGAGAGAGAGAGAGAGAGAGAAATATGTGAGAGAATTATTTTGAGTAAGTGATACACCTCGACATGAAGGCGGCAGTTTTGATTTTTTTTATACTTTTTTTCTTATAGATATCGGCTTTATGCATTATTATCCTTTGTCACCAATGCCTTTTGGTGACATTATAAATCTGATAAGAGTCTGTAGTAAACATCGCCGTTCGAGTGTCCGTATCTGTACCTGTAAGAAAACTCATCCAGTATATCAGCGATTTTACTGTGCAGTATTCCTTTTCTTTCCTTTATTTTTAACTTTACCAGTCCCCAATGACCCTCTATTTCGTTTGTACAAGTACCATCATCAAATCTGAAGTGTTCGCTATGGCTGACCGTATTATGTATGTATCTTTCATCCTCTGGTGTAGAATACGCCTACCAGCAGTCAGAATGTATGACCGTGCCCGGGACTACGGAGGCTTTAATAATTGGTAGTAGCGTGGAGCGGTTACGCTTGTCCACGATTCGAAAAAGCACTTTTCTGGTACCTTATTCAACCATGCCAAAATCCCAGATGTCCTGTCGACCAGTGCCTCTATATTTTTTTCCGTCTTTCCCCAAAGAGACTGTCTTCAATTTCAACAATATTTTGACCGTGTAGAGGTGCCAAGAACTATGGGGTCCGTTTCGAGAGCCGAAGTACAAATTACTCGCACTTTCTTAAACCATTCAATCATGCAAGGATGGCTGACGGATATAAACTTTTCGGCTTCATAAATTTGAAGATCGAGTCCAAAGCAGTAAATAATCTTCATTAATGTGTGAAGCGGAAGCTTTATGTTCTGAAATGAAGGGTAAAAGTAAGCGTCGACACGCGTAAGGCTGCTTATTGCATATGGCAGCATAAAGCTTTGAAACCGCGTGTGCATACGCTCATTCTGGTGCTTAACTTTACAAAGTAAATACTTTAGATAGGCTGCACGGAATCACAAAGCTGTCTAGTATTAGGTTATCGAAGAACAATGGGCGGGGGTTGTATTGAATTTTTTTCTCGTCTATCGTTTCTCTTTTCTTTCTCCCTCTCTCAGGGAGACGGCTTGATATAGACTGAACTACTGTCTCAAAAGGCCGTTAAACCCAAAACAACCAATCAATCAAACAACCCGTGACCTCCGGTTGCTCCGTATTAAATTCACAATCGGCCCAATGGTTTCACATGTTAAGTTGTTTGAAAATGTTGACGGACGACATCGACGTCGCCAATGACGACGACGAAGCCTGCTTATACTAGACGTCCGCAACTTTCTACGCCACCTGGAGTAATGTGTGAATTCTGTTGGATATTTGCGCCAGCATAGAAAATAAGGGTGCTGATCGAAAATGTAAAAATGACCGCACTGTTTTACTTCCTATTTCAATAAAAAATATATCAGTGAAATGCTGAATAATTGTAGTTTTCGGAATGAACACGGAAAATTTTCATTTTATGAAAAAAAGAGACATATGCGGGTAAAAACTTTGATCAACGCAGTAAAAATGTCATGATTTACTATATATTCTATACATTTTGAGGGTAGTCAACTTAAACTAAAAAATGACCGCGGTATTTCTTATGCAATCTTTTCAAAAATTATATTAGGCTGTTCGCAAATTAATGCGGTTTTCGAAATGAACACGGAAAAATGGATTTGAATATAAGGAAAAATAAAATAAGAAGAAAAAGATGACTTGCCCATCTCTCGTAGTGTATTTCATTACCAGCTCGATTTGCGAATATCGATTATCGATTTTTAAACAGTGGCGTGGAAAGTTATCCATGGTAAGGTCCTTATTCTCAAAGCTGTTTCCCATGTATTAAGTTGCCAAAAATGATCGATTTTGTTAAATATGATATATAAAGTTGTTTGCAGATACTTATAGGTTATTGAATTTATATTGGGAAATATTCGGCACGAGTTCATATGGCGAAGGACGCACGAGCTTGCGAGTGCGTCTCCGCCATATGAACGAGTGCCGAATATTTCACAATATAAATTCAATAACCTTTTTATTATATACCTTTGATATTAATCTGCTAGTATCATCAGTGCTCTCTGTGTACAAAATCAAAATATTATATCGGTATAGCAACCACAAGTTGTTTTAAATTTGAAATTACATTATGCCATTTCGTGTCTTCATACACGTTAAAAGCCACGCCTGATGGCGCGAAAGTAGATATGACGTTACGTTATCGGACGTGACGTCAGTAAACAAACGTTGGCGTTTACAAGAACTGGGCGCCATTTTCGAGTCTTACCTCTCAGCAGCTCTGACGAAAATCTCTGTTATTATCACAGAATATTAATTAAAAGAGTGATGGAGCAAAGGTAAATTATATTTAATTGTCTTTTATTTAATTCATACACCCAAACCGACACTAGTGTCATTATTCTACTCGTTTTTAAATTGCAGTCGACGACAAAATGGCCGCCAAACTTTTCTTCTTTCAAAACAAAAGTAGTTCTTGGGAACGTGACTCCTTAACTCCGTGCAATATGCACTTGACTCCGTGCAATATGCAGAAAATATTGCACGGTTACTCTAATGTAAAGTGAATGGGGAACTTTTTAGGTATATAATAATTCAATTTATTGCAGGAAAGACAAAAAAAAAAAAAAATAGGTAACAACTGGGATTCGAACCCACGACCTTACCAAATATTTTTCTGGGCCCGGTTGTTCAAAACTTATGACGTCGTTAGTGAACGTTTCGTTAAAATTTTAAACGTTAATATCTCAAATACGCTGGTATTTTTTGTTGAAAAAATGTAAGAAGCTTTTGCACCGCTGGTATTTTTTGTTGAAAATGTAACTGCAAAAGCTTCTTACATTTTTTCAACAAAAATACCAGCGTATTGCAAAAGCTTCTTACATTTTTTTTCAATAAAAAAATACCAGCGTATTTGGTTACAAAGATGCAAAACACTTAACGAGTTGACCCCTTAACGAGCTCGTTAGGCTAACGATGCTTTGAACAACTGGGCCCAGATATTTAGCGGGTTAATCGAGCGTAACATTAATTATCACTTTGTATATTAAAAGGTGTTATTGTCCGCATCCTGCAAAAACTACCGTCTGCATATACAAACACTGCCAACCTGCACACATACAAAATATACTGATTTAGCGTGAGATCTTCGCAAAGAAAATATCTAGGCGTGCACAATTTTGAAAGGGAAATGTGCAGGTCTGATCAGACTGTGCAGTACCATGTACAGGCTGGTTCGGACAAGCGTAATTCGTGCGTTTATCCTATGTATGAGTATACATTTTTCATGGCGCGCCTGAAATGTTTAATTTTGATTTGTGCATGCGCTTTGGAATATACAAACAGTACATCACAGAACAGACTGTACATATGAGTCGGATCATAGTCTTTGCTAATAGCACATGATATATGTCTTTATTCGGTAATAAGACGCGTATTTCCCTCCAAGGAAGTAGACAAAATTCTAGTTCCATCTTTTAAGATAGATGTAGACTTTAGACTGTACAAGATTAACCGGTTTTATAGCAAAATTACTATTAAACGCATTGGAGGTTGTTGTGTGGTTTTTTAATGGGGGGGGGGGGGGGGGGGGGGGGGGAGGAGGAGGGAAGCCCCGTCTTGTAGCCGAATTAATCTGGCAGTCAGGTTACCCAATCCAAGAGCTAATAACTCACATTACAGAACAACTTGCTGATAAATGTTGGAACTGAATCTTCTCTGTTTGTACATGATGAAACTTTTTATTCAGTTATAAGACGGGATTTCCTCCAAAGAAGAAGACAAAATTCTAGGTCCAACTTTTAAGATGGATCTTGAGCTTTCTTAGACCGTAAGAGAAATCCCGTCTTACAGCACAATTACTGTAGGTTTCAGATATTTGGGGTCATTCTGTTTGTGTGTGGGGGGAAATGAACCTCCGTCTTATGGCCGAATTAATATGGTAATCAGCTTGTCAAACCTTAGAGCTAACAACTCTGGTCTCAGAAGCCAAACATTGTTTTTGCCGAACTTATATGTCGGACGAAATTAATGGATTTCAGCGGAAAACAAACGTTGCCAAGCAGACAATTTGGTATAAAAACGCATTTTTTCTGAAGAAAACAGTAAGATTAATGACATTACATATGTCCTGTTCATCTTATCTTATAGTACTATTTATTTGAAAAATCCAGGGAGGACACTTTTTACGAACTTTGCGTTCATCAAGTTATTGACAGCCCTCCGCCCCGCCCCCCCCCCCACCCCCAATTCTCCTCCCCTTTCAAGAGCAGTCGGGTCATATAAAACAGTGAGCACTGGAATATTCCCCTTGTAGAACGCCTTTATCGTCCGCAACTTTCTACGCCACCTGGAGTAATGTGTGAATTCTGTTGGATATTTGCGCCAGCATAGAAAATAAGGGTGCTGATCGAAAATGTAAAAATGACCGCACTGTTTTACTTCCTATTTCAATAAAAAATATATCAGTGAAATGCTGAATAATTGTAGTTTTCGGAATGAACACGGAAAATTTTCATTTTATGAAAAAAAGAGACATATGCGGGTAAAAACTTTGATCAACGCAGTAAAAATGTCATGATTTACTATATATTCTATACATTTTGAGGGTAGTCAACTTAAACTAAAAAATGACCGCGGTATTTCTTATGCAATCTTTTCAAAAATTATATTAGGCTGTTCGCAAATTAATGCGGTTTTCGAAATGAACACGGAAAAATGGATTTGAATATAAGGAAAAATAAAATAAGAAGAAAAAGATGACTTGCCCATCTCTCGTAGTGTATTTCATTACCAGCTCGATTTGCGAATATCGATTATCGATTTTTAAACAGTGGCGTGGAAAGTTATCCATGAA
>OZ022501.1:55208450-55230423 GCA_963989385.1 Ctena decussata | reverse complement strand
TTAACTGGTGTCAGTCTCTTTCTTTATTACCTCCCGTAGAACCATGATGTGATTCTGATGAAATAAATTTCCTGGAAGTCCGGAGCCCCGGTAGCTCAGAAGGTTAAGCGCTAGCCTACTGATCTAGCGGTCCCGGGTTCGAGCCACGCTGTAGGCATGGACCTTTCCAATCGTAAACGGGGTTCCATTGCACACAGCCTTCCATTATCACCCAACCATCATCCTGGTATGACTGAAGTAGTTAAAAAAATCGCAAGTCATCCATCCATTCATCCTGGAAGTCCACAATCACAAGGCAAGAAGTGGGATTACCGCAGGAGTCACTGAAAGAACAAAAAGCGAATTCATACGATACTATAAATCCATCCTGAGCGTAAAGTTGTAGAAATTGTATTTTTGTTATTTAATTGACAAAATTTCAAACTCCTGAGAATACACAAACGACAAATCGGAATTGAGCATTTGCGATTAAAAATATCTTCAGTCTTACAGAAATAAACTGCAACAGAAGTACTGCGTTGGAGCGGTCAGTTGTAAAACTAGGGTCAAGTCAGCTGAATTCGGACAACAGGTAAATTCGGACAGTGACTTTGTTTTCTTTATATGTCAGTTGATTTGAAATTAAAACAAAAATAACTGGACAAACAGTGTAAATCCTGATGAGACGGCTCATTATGAGCCGTCTCATCAGGATTTTCACTGTTTGCAATGGTATGTCCGAATTTACCTGCTGTCCGAATTTACCTGACTTGACCCTATACGAGTAGAACCAAAATGTTTCATTTGGGCAATTACAGTAATTATTTTAGATTCCCGAGTTTTAGAATTTTTATGGTAAACTATTTTGTATGCAACCTCTCTTAGTTCTGATATAGCTCCTTTGGATTGCGAACCAGTTCTTGCCCCATTCTCATAACGATGCTCTCAGCAGGAGGCTGAACGGAACGTATCCATAGCCATGATAGCTGCACACTCCCGCCACCGAGTATGTCTATTTTGCGAACTGGTCAAGTAAAACATTATGGTAAAGCCTGATTATTTCATTTCTCATCAATGAGCCGCGACACGAGAAAACCAACAAAGTGATAGTGCGACTAGCGCAGACTCAAATCCGCCCGGCATCCGTCCAAACCGATCAGACTCTTAGCTAAGCGCTTCAATGGTGGCTAACGGTCTAAACTATCTCCATGCAGACAGCACAGGCTCTGATCAGACTGAGCGGATGTTGGTTTTCTCGTGTCGCGGCTCATTTCTTTTATCGTAAAACATTTCTAAATATGTCTGAAGCGTTTAGAAGCTACTAACCGTTACTATGTCAAAGGTAACCTTCTGAAAAATGTCCATGTAATGAAATACGTGGGGTGATCATAAAGTAATGGAAACACCTTTGTAGATAAGTTGATTTTATACGAAAATAGGTATCCTGCATGTAACACCAAAGTGTGTCTTTTAAGCTTTCGAATCCATGTTTCAAACTTTTACCGTGTTACCATAGCAACAAATGACGTCAAGTTCATGCCGGGTACCACGTGTGAATTTTTTTCGACGTCATTTTGGTAAGCAGGTGTTTTTGTTATGCTCATTATGTATGGTATGTAAAGAGAAATTGAAAATTTTGGAATACCTTCCGTTATAGTTAGGTTTTGTCTTTAGAGACACACATATAATGATTGTAAATGAAAATGTTCTGAAATCTGGCATGAATAAAAGCTAAAGCAGGGTTTGAAGTAATTGATTTTAGTGAATTCGACATTTTATTCCGTAATTTCCAGTATTATGCTAAAGTTAGTTGATCGGTTATCAAGCACATGATGATTTTGGTTCTTTCTGCTATACAATTATCCCAGGACTCTGCTTGTTAAAATACAATGACGTCACAATTCTGGTCCCTATGGCTTAAAATGGGCGAAAACGTCAAAATTTGCTCTATCAAAAGTCTTTCACGGTCTGTATTTCTGACAAGGTTGAGTGCAAGGTATGAATACTTATGTATATCTTTAAGTATCTGAGACTTGCATCAAGCCATTACACAATCACAAACATTTATCCATTCTTTGTTCCTTATCAGCAGTAAATATACATGAAAATATGCAAAAAATTAGAGACTAAACACTTAGAGGTTTAAGGCATCGTTGCTATAGCAACGATAGTCTTAGAAAGTACTTAAGCACTTATTAATCATATGTCATATGCTTACTTCTTAGATTTTATATATATCTGGAGTACTGTTTTATACATAGCTAATGAAATAAATGCTAGTTTCCATTATTTAATGATCACCCCTCGTATAGAGTGATTCTTAATACATTCGAAGTTTTTTTGTTTTGTTTATTTTTGGTCAGAAATTTGTAAACTTGGGATCTGTCACAGCACACCTTTTTTGGTGGTTTAGTAGATATCCCCGCAGCATAATTAATGGTGTGAAACAAATTATTGCTACCAACTCAGACACGAGCTTAACATTGGAAACAATGTCTAGCTACATACTGTTGGTATTGTTCATGATCTGGATTGTCTGACTTAAATAAATACATTTTAGAGCTTAGATTTTAGATTTTAGACTTAAATAAATACATTTGGATAGTGACTATCCAGAAACCCTGTATAATTTGTCTGAGAGTATAAAACTTCTAATCAGTGTACTAGTAAATGTACACCTCAACTTTATCTAAATGTTAAGAGACTATAGGCAGCGAAACAATGCCTTTCAACCAGATAAAGAACAACAACAACATGTTAAGCTACAGTATATAGCTAAAAGGACCTCCAACAGTTTCCATGCAAATTTGCCTATTTTTCGACAAATTACTGCAGCTTTCTTGGGAAGGCTATAATAAAAATTTTAACATTAATGGGTAGACTCAACCATTATAAAGAGGTTTTGATATTGATTTTGAAAATTATTACATCTGCACACTAACTCTCACTGATTCTCGCAAGAGGGGTGTTATCCACTCGGGTTGGCAATGGATAAGTAGTCATTGACTTCATAGAAATACAAACATCAGATTTCAATTATGGCTATCTTTATCAAAACTGAACTTAGGTCAGCAAAAGTTCTGTTAGCTAGTTTGGCTTTATTTTAATTGTTAAATTTCTTATCCTTTTATTTTCCCAAAGTTTGTCAAAATTGTTTGTTCCTTAAGCATTTCCTTTTTGTTTCTCAGTACTGGAGTAAATGATTTAAGTCTCTATTACTTTTTGGCTCAAAAGTTGTCTCCCTTCTTGTACAGAGAAATCTGTCAGTTTTTCGAATGATCCCGCCACAGAACTGTTGTCTTACTTATATAGGGTAAGGACCCTGACAAAGCAGCCAATCAAAACAGGGAGAAATGTCATATGATTGCCATCTGACCTTCAATCCACCAATCAGATGCCAGCCAGGAGACACACATTCTGTCAGAAATCTTTCAATATGGCCGCTCTGTCAGTCCGGTTGCAGTTGTTTACATACAGATTTCAATGGTTTAAACCTAAAATAAAAGATCTTTCTTGGATTGTACTAATTCTATGGATTAATTAGATGCTGTAAGACCCCTTTAAGGTAAGGAAAACATCCTCTGTTTGATGGAATACAGCATTCAGAAAATCTGTCAGGGGACAGATTTTCTGACATTTCAAGGATCGCGCTTCTGAAACTTTTCTGTCATCCAAGAAAACTACACTCACTTATATCTTTCCTAGGCTTTCTATATATCAAACAATAGGGTTTCTTATAAGGTTTTGGACTGAGCAGGTCTAAACAGTCTCCAAAAAGGCTCTGAGTTGAGAAATACAAAACAATCTCGAGAGACGCTCAAAGATGTTCGCAGTGATAAGGCAAAAATATAGTTCGCTGTCAGAAGCTGATTTGCTTTGAGACCGCGAACTTCCAGCAATAAAGCCTCCTCCTAGCATGACTACCGAACAAAAATATAGATCTTTCTCAACTCAGTGACACTCCAGACCACAGGAGTAAAAGTTAGCATTTTCTGCTTAGCTTAGCAAAGGAAAGATACTAGTGTCCGTGTGTAACCTAATTCCGGAATGGCTTAAAACTGGTTTGACTGAACTAAAACTCTTAAACAGAAACAGTAATAGCCACAGATATTACACTCTCCCCCACTTTAAATATTATACTCCGTTATAATTTCTAAATTTAGCACTATGATCACAGTGTAGGAATTCAACTCTGATTCTGGACCACTTTTTGTACCTCACACCTTGCTGGAGGGGACAGCGGCGCGGCCCTCAAAGTTAGAACACCACCAATCTCTATTGAATGTTATAGTTGAATAGCTGAATTTCCTTAAAGTTCCTTTTTCTGGAGGGGACAGCAGAGCGGCCCTCAGAGTTATACCACAATAATGTCCCTTGAATTGTTATAGGTGAATATGTTTACTTTCCAAGTTACTATTGCTGGAGGGGACAGCAGCGCGGCCCTCAAAGTTAGATCACGAATGTACTTTCTGAGTCCCTTTTGCTGGAGGGGGCAGCATGACGTCCCCTCAGTCTTCCCAAGATGCTGCGGGGGAACAGCAGAACGTCCCCCGCCAAAACGTTCATATCTGTATCGTGCTGCTGGGGGCAGCCTGGCGCCCCCAGTATGGTGTCCATTCATCGTTCAAGTCGTAGAGGAATGCCAGCCCCATCGATGATCCGGATGAGATGGTCCAACTCGTTGTCTCTATCTTGGCTGGCATTCTTGTACATCTTGAATAGACGAAGGTCCCGCTCCTCACCAGTGGCAATGGCCCTGAGTTGTTGATAGTTTGCCAATCTCATTGCAGACTTTGGGCCTGGCTGGGGAGGCAGTGATCCCGGCAGAGCCATGAAGTTGTACTTCTCCAGCAGGTCAGATCTAGAGGTGACTGGAAAGCCTGTCAGGTCAGCATCCAACAGGCCTGCAGCGAATTCAAAAACCTGCAGGCGTCTCTCTGCCGTGAAGGTCCTCCATCCCGAAGGTGGCCACTTCATGGTGTTGTTCCTGCCTATCAGAGTGACGACCTCATCTTTATCCCAATTTCTTCTGCACGGTGGGAGCAGAGGCAGAATTCCCCAAGACAGGAGTTGGGCCGCTTCATGTTCAGGCTTCCTGGCTGCTTGTAGATTGGAGGGTGGTGGCAGGGGTGCTTGTGTCACAGGTCTCATTGGCTGGGGCTTGCACGTTGGAAATGGCGTTGGCAAGCGCCCAGGAGCTGGCTCCAACCTCTGGACCCGGTCCACAAACACCTCTGATATCCCTAGTTGCTGGCTGACCTTGTTGGCGACGTCTTCGAAACTGGCACCCTTTACCTCCGTTACCGTCCCTACTGGCCTGGGCTGCTTAGAAGAAAGAGATTGGCGGAGCCGACCCAAGGTGCTCGATCTTTTGATGCTTGAATTTAGAGTTATGATCAGATAGGAGCCATCAAGTTGAGTGTCGACTTGGACCTTGTCCTCGCTTTCGTCCAGATTCTTTATGACCAGGTGGCTGGCTGTCATCTCCGGGTGGGAGGGGCTGTAAGGCTGAACTGGGGTTCCTGGAACCGGGGAGGCTGGAACGGCTGCAGTTGGCTCTTCCCATAGAGGTGTCGCACTCCCCAGGTTCCAGCCTGCCTCCCACTCACTAGCTGATCTGGATGGGTTGGCCGCTCCTCTCAGCCAGAGCCTCATTGCATGGATGGCTGTCTGGGCTGTGGGTGATGCCATTGGAATAGGGGTGATTACTCTTGCGTAGTCAGCCGGGTTCAACGCCAGGTAGAAGCCACTTGCCTCCGAAAAGAAGTCGTTGGAGACTCCAACTCCAGGATGCTTCAGCATGACATGCTTCTTCAGGTCAGCCATCCTGTTGCTTGTGTGTTCACTGCTCGGACACCATGGACAGACCACTCGAAGCCGAAAGTGTGGCGCCGATGCAATGTGAAGGCGCAGCTCTCTTCTGTTGCCAAAGGTCCCAGGACACAACCAGCAATGTGAACTCATCCTGAAGAATAGGTAAAAGACCATACTAAGAAAAATGTCCCAGCAGTACTCGAAGTTAGGGAAGACACAGTCAGTTTATTGTCGGAAAGATCTGTTGCTAGCATTGTCTATGAGTATGTTACTTCATCCAACTAATTTCAAAAGTTTTTTTTTTTTTTTTTTTTTTTTTTAGATCCAGTCAACAGTGCAAAATTTGGTATAGTTAATACTTTGTACTTATAGCTCTTCATTTCAGCTTACAGTGTGTGCAGTAATTATCATAACCTAACACATCATTATTTTCTTCTAATTTCAGGTACATATTTTCACCAGGTTTTACAGTCTTAACACCTGCCCTAGCTGGGGGTATGACCTATCAAGTGCTCGTGTGTCCCTATCGCGAAGTATATACAACAGTGCAACATCTGGTTGATCAGGCCAGATCACACTGCCACGATTCATCACATTCATATTTTCTAGAGTTACCATATGGCTTTATTGTTTATGATACTAATAATCAGCTACACAACACTAAGCGTTTCTTGTCCTTTTAGCTAGGCACAAAGTAATAATTTCTTCCAGCTTCTGTTTACTAGAGCACAGTTGAACTACTGGATACAGAGAGATGAAGAAGGTTCCTCAACATATTTCAGTTTAGGTTTCCCATATCATAATTTTGATGAAACTTCAGAGTTGTTAAATATGACTTATACAAGCGGAGAGACTGGGCTATTACTGCTTTTACAAAGTCTGAATGAGTAAATTTCCTAACGATCATTCACACACTATCTTGCAATCTTATGATAGAAAATAATCTAAACCGTAACTTCAAAAATGCAACATTGAATTCAAATGCGAAATTTAACCAGAATATCTACATATTTATACAATTGTTGAAATTACGTTTTCCCATATCTTGGGATTTTTTTTCTTTCAATATCAAACATATGCACCAGGACATGAAACATGCTTTTGATCAACCGAAACAAACCATGGCAACGTAAGTAGTAAAATCTCACTGGTTATGTTACCGTAAATTGCCTCATTTTATCTTGTTCAACATCTTGCATGTTTCACGTCTTGAAAACATGTTACAAAATGTCACATCAAAGAAGAATTCATTGCTTTCAGATGATGCTAAGATCGAATGTCAGTAAGACTTTTTCCTAAAACTACATAAATGAATATTAGCACAAATTAACTTGTGCCAATTTTAAGTGGTTTACGGTAATTTTACGTTTAAATCGAACATTTGTACACCTGCCTTTCTTTGGCAGAATCTAAAGATTCTCTCTCTTGTCAAACAACATTTCATACCTTAACCTTACAACTACCATATATTGGGATCTTTTACTGCATAAAGTCTTATAAAGGAAAGTCACTGCCTCTTCAGACACCATAAGAGGAATGAAGTGATACACATGACAAATGCCATATACCACCAAATTCCTTATCATTGATTAAAACTCCTGAAATTTAATTGCTGCCCAAAAGTTCCCATTATACAGCATTAACAATGGCTATTATGCAACTTCTACCTTAGCTACTATCAACATGCATGGTCCTACATTTTCTATAGAGAATCTGCTTGCAAGAAGCACATTTTCCATGGAAAGCAAACTTAAAGTCTGATGCAGATCTGTGTAGGACTATCCTTTAGCTTAATTTGTAAATAGCGCTATCCTTGAAACTGTATATAACTAAGCATCAAATACATTTTAACTAATTAAGTTGAATAATGCTAAATCTTATCTCAAGTTGAACAGTAACTAAAGTTAAGTTTGATTTGATATGAGATGAGAATGTTTGCAGGCAAAAATGAAACCATGAATATTGAATTTCCTACAAAATGTATGAATAACGTTTTTCCTCTTTTACAGTTTCCTTTAGACTGTCCTGCGCTTAATGTTAATTAATGTGCGCTATGATTTTTTAATGCCCTGGTAAACCATTTTGGTGTTGAATTACCGCGATAGGCCATTAAACGGTCAATGTGGTAAACCTTAGCAGGTGTATTTAACTTGCGTTTCACCAGATAGGTTAAGTCATCTAGGCGCTGTAGAACTAGAAATGGTCCTTTCCACCTTGGGGCTAGTTTTACGCATATTCCGGGTTTCTTACTGGGTTCGTATAACCATACAGCTTGTCCCGGTTGAAGAACTCGCTTCGCACTCTTTATGTCATAATGTTTCTTGCTGTACATAGCATTCTTTTTCAGGTTTTTTCGTGCAAGCTCATGGGCTTGTTGCAGTTTATCTTGAAGATTTTTGAGATACTCATCCACAGTTATGTCTGTTTCTGCCATAGGTTGTCCTACTATAGCTGCCATCGGTAGTAGGATTTCTCTGCCAAAGACCATCTTGTTTGGTGTGAGTCCAGTACTCGAATGAACGGATGCTCTGTAGGCCATCATGACCTGGGGCAAATAAAGATCCCAGTCTTTCTGGTCACTGATACAGTACATCGTTAACATAGTAGCCAGCGTGCGATTAAAGCGTTCTGTTACACCATTGGCTTGAGGTCTCATGACTGATGTTTTAACTTTTTCAATTTGTAAGAAGTTACACATTTCCTTAAACAGTTTGGATTCAAAGTTAGTGCCGCCGTCTGACAGCAGTAGAAGAGGCGCACCAAATCTCGATACGAAGGCATTCACAAAGGCTGTTGCTACAGTGGATGCCTCCTGATCAGGCAGTGCAACCGCTTCTGTCCATTTAGTGAAACAGTCTGAGATTACTAGAATAAACCTATTTGAATGATGACTTAGTGGTAGTGGTCCCAAGATGTCAATAGATACTTTCTCCATAGGCTCTGAAACAGGATCTTGTCCTAGAGGTGCCCTTGTGAGTTTGGAAGGTTTTCTGGACTGACATAAATCACACTGTTTACAATAGGATTCTATTTTGTCCTTCATTGCAGGCCAGTAGAAATGTTCCTGTATACGTGAGAGCATTTTCTCTGCGCCCAAATGACCTGCACTGGGAATATCATGATAATTCTTTAATATGTCCACTTGTAATATTTCAGGCACTATTAACTGAAATTTAGTCTCTCGTAACTCTTCAGGTACCCACTTTCTGTATAGCATTCCTCCAATTATGCTAAGTCTGTCCCATTGTCTCCATAATGTTTTAGTAAATGAAGTAGTCTCTGAGATGCGCGTCCATTCGGGTCGTGACTGAGATTCTACACCGACAATGATATGGCTTATTACAGGATCCGACAGTTGTTGCTGACGTACATTGCTCGGTTCCCAGCCTTCTAACAGGAATTGACTATGTTTCAGCTGAGCAGTAGCTTCGCTTTTCTGTTGCCCTCGTGTTACTGCTCGGGATAAGTTGGTTGAATCATGTGCTTCAGAGTTTACGTTTTCTTTATGCCATTCGGGATTATGGCCATCAGGGTCATTATTTTCATTTTTTTCTTGTCGCAAACAAACTTTGCATGGAACGCGTGATAAGGCGTCCGAGTTTCCATGACATCTTCCGGGGCGATGAGACACTGTAATGTCATAAGTTTCAATATGTTGTAGCCACCTGGCAACTTGACCAGAGGGATTTCTCAAATTTCTCATCCAACTTACTGCTGCATTATCTGTTCGCAGTTTTACTTTCTGACCTAATAGATAATGATGGAAATGTTTGAGAGCTGTCACAACTGCTAGTAGCTCTTTACGTGTAGTACAGTACTGTAACTCATGCTTATTCATAGTCTTACTCATGTACGCGATTACCCGTTCTGCTCCGTGTTGTTCCTGTGAGAGTACCGCTCCTACCGTAAACTGTGACGAATCGCTGTCGAGAATAAATTCATATCCCTCTAGAGGATACGACAGAATTGGAGCTGTAGTTAACCTTTCTTTCAGAGTGTCAAATGCTTTTTGGCAGTCAGCGGTCCAGACAAATTTTCTGTTCTTTTCACACAGCTGATAGAGTGGTTTGCATATTTCTCCGAATGAAGCGATGAACCTTTTATAGTAGGCTGCCAATCCTACAAAGCTTCTAACCTGTTTCACGGTACGGGGTACCGGCCAGTCTTGAACATCTTTAATTTTGTCCTTATCTGTGTGAATTCCATTTTGAGAAACTTCATGTCCTAGGAATTTAACTGATTTTTGAAAGAAAATACATTTTGATGGCTTTAATTTGAGATTAGCATTTTGAAGTCTTTGAAAGACATGTTCAAGTCTCAGTAATGTTTCTTCGACAGTTTTGGCAGGAACTATTATGTCGTCCATGTATAACAGACATTCTACCCACTGCATGTCACGGAAAACGTCTCCCATGAGGCGGCAAAATTCTGATGGTGCTGCAACCAAACCAAAAGGCATTTTAACAAATTGATAGAGTCCCATGCTTGTAGCAAATGCGGTTTTCTCTCGATCTTCTTTGGCGACAGGGATTTGCCAGTAACCAGCGTTTATGTCCATACAACTGAAATATACAGACCCTGCAAGTGCATCTAAGCATTCGTCGACACGTGGAAGAGGATAGGAATCTTTCTTTGTGACAGCATTTAATTTTCGATAGTCCACACAAAATCTAGTGCTGCCATCTTTCTTTTTAACCAGGACTATGTTGCTGGACCAAGGACTTACAGACGGCTCAATTACACCTTTCTGAAGCATCTTCCGTACTTCCTCACGCTCAATATCTCGCTTGACCATGGGTAATCGTCTCATTGGTTCTTTGATAGGTTCAGCGTCCATGGTATTTATACGATGCTCGACTCGATCCGTAAAACCTAAGTCATCAGATGACTGAGCGAACACGGACTGATATTTTGTCAGTAACAACTTCAATTGATTCTGTTCATTTTCACTCAAATTGATGGAGCTTCGACGAAAAAGGTCGCCTAAGTATTCTGGGAGCTCTGCAGTTGAGGGCTGTTCCACAACTGTTTGTACATTACGCGATGTTACTTTAGTATTTTCATTCTCTTTGATCGATGTACAGGTTCCCAAGGTAGTATTTGGATAGACTGTGACAGTTTCTCCACTACAGTTTATAATATTCAGGGCCCTTAACTCTTCAGTATCTTCTGTTTGTATTACTCCAGGAAGAAGTTGTGTCGGAGACTGCGGCTTTACAGACTCAATAAAAGCTGTCTTAGTTTTTAATTGCTTTTGATTTGGAATTTTAACAGTTACCCAAGCACTTGAGTTTGCAGGAATACTTGTCTTTTCTTCAGCTATAACTCTACAAGTCATTGAGGAATTGCCACCAAGCCAGCAAGAGATCTGGTCAGTCTTAGTATGCAATATGTATTTCTCATAATCAATTTTCTTGACATGTTCAAGGAGAAAATCTTGACCTAAGATACCATCTGGAGAGATGTCACAGACAATAACCTGGTGAATATAATCTGTTTTCCCTAATCTAATTGTAATATCAGCATGTCCATATACATTTATGTCTATGCCATTTACATTTTTCACCTTAAACTTGTTTTCTTTCAGCTGAGGCCTTAAACTGAGGTCTATCTTTTGGTAGATTCTATGTGACAAGAGAGTTGAAGTTGAACCACTATCTATTAAGTAATGTGAACTGACTCCACAAATTTTACAGTCTGTGTAGAAGCCATTGTCAAATGTTTTTGAATGTTCATAAATTTTCCCAATCAAACAAAGTTTTAATTGTTCATCTGCTTGAGTTGTAGGCCCTTCCACTTCCATCGGCCTTGGGCCTACTGGGTCGATGGACGGCGGTTTTCCTGGTTACCATTGTAGTTTGGCTGTTCGTGCTGTTGTTGTCTTTGTGGCTGCTCATACCTCCTGTTACGCTCATTATTTGGGCAGTTACGTTGTAGGTGTCTTGGAGAGAGGCATATATAGCAAAGTCGGGAACCATTCCTGTCTCCAGGGCCTTGGTTACCACGAGCCTGATTATTATATTGTCTTGTTAGTCTCTCTATGCAGAGCTGCAGCTGTTTTATGGTGTTTTGCAAGTTTGGAATGTTCACATTATTGTTAGTGGCTTGTCCAGTGGATGCTTGGCTGTCCTCATGATTCACTGTAGCTTGGCGGACAAACTTCTTTTTTCCAGTTTCAGCTCCGAGAATTCCCTCGTACATTTCTATGATAGTCACGGCTTTAGTCACTGAGGTACAGTTATCTGAAATACACTTGTACTTCAACTCTGGGGAGACAGATTTGTATAACTGATTCAAAGCTAGCATCTCTCGGGCATCATGGTTCATGTTGCTGTAGGCACGTTGAGCCAAGCGGCGTAAATCATCACCTAGTTCTGCTATTGACTCATTAGGGCGGCGTGTCCTTGCTTCAAGTCTGGAGATCCACATTGGCTGTTGTCGAGTGTTCCCAAATCGTTGACCCAGTTTCAATGTTAAACCATGATAGGAGCTCCTTTCTGCAGGCTTTAATGTCATATAGTATACTTGAGCATTTCCCCTTAAGCATGCAGCCAGTGACAGTGCTTTATCCTGGTGAGACCATCTCCCAAGTTCTGCGCATATCTCAAAATGGTTCAAATATGCCTCCCAGTCTTCATCTCCATTATATGTCTGTGGTTTCATGGGTAATGACTTCAAGACAGAGTTCCTAGCACTATCAATGATATCTCCTCGAGCATTAGTATCGATAGGGATCCCCAAGTACTCCCCTTCTAAGGTTCTCCTAGATCTTGGTTGCTGCACTGGTAATTCCATAAGATCTGGCATATCATCTATAGAGGATAAGTCCGCTGTAGACCTGTCAAGTACTTCATTGCCCTGAGGGTGCTCCTCATCTTCCATGTCCTGCCTAACATCTCCCCCTGCTGCATTTTCAGGTTGCTGGTTGAATTCTATTTCAGAATCACTGTCTGCCATTATGATATTTTGTAGTACCTTTTAATTAATATTTTCAGTTGCTTTAAATGTTTGTGATCTGTGCTTGTTTCAAATTTAATGTTTCAGTTTTCTGTTTCGTTATTTTTCTGTTTCAGTTTTCTGTTTCGTTATTTTTCTGTTTCAGTTTTTCTATTTTTTTTTTATTTTTTTTTTCTATTTCCTGTTTTACAATTTTTATTTCATTTTTCCTTGTTTTTCAATTTTTATTTTTATTATTATTATTATATCAGTTATTTTGTTGAGTATCAGTTTTCACCGTATTTATATTTCAGATTAGAAGGCTTTATATCAGAATAAATTTATAAAATGAACCAGTGTTTGTTCTAATTCTGCTTTCCAGAATTCAGAGTTTCATACTAATGAATTTGTTGCAATGTCACCACATATGTTTGCTTAATGTTAAAAGTCCTGTCCGGCAAGGATTCGTATCACAGGATATACTTTAGAACTAGCATATCCCACTTCTGACACCATTTGTTATCCACTCGGGTTGGCAATGGATAAGTAGTCATTGACTTCATAGAAATACAAACATCAGATTTCAATTATGGCTATCTTTATCAAAACTGAACTTAGGTCAGCAAAAGTTCTGTTAGCTAGTTTGGCTTTATTTTAATTGTTAAATTTCTTATCCTTTTATTTTCCCAAAGTTTGTCAAAATTGTTTGTTCCTTAAGCATTTCCTTTTTGTTTCTCAGTACTGGAGTAAATGATTTAAGTCTCTATTACTTTTTGGCTCAAAAGTTGTCTCCCTTCTTGTACAGAGAAATCTGTCAGTTTTTCGAATGATCCCGCCACAGAACTGTTGTCTTACTTATATAGGGTAAGGACCCTGACAAAGCAGCCAATCAAAACAGGGAGAAATGTCATATGATTGCCATCTGACCTTCAATCCACCAATCAGATGCCAGCCAGGAGACACACATTCTGTCAGAAATCTTTCAATATGGCCGCTCTGTCAGTCCGGTTGCAGTTGTTTACATACAGATTTCAATGGTTTAAACCTAAAATAAAAGATCTTTCTTGGATTGTACTAATTCTATGGATTAATTAGATGCTGTAAGACCCCTTTAAGGTAAGGAAAACATCCTCTGTTTGATGGAATACAGCATTCAGAAAATCTGTCAGGGGACAGATTTTCTGACATTTCAAGGATCGCGCTTCTGAAACTTTTCTGTCATCCAAGAAAACTACACTCACTTATATCTTTCCTAGGCTTTCTATATATCAAACAATAGGGTTTCTTATAAGGTTTTGGACTGAGCAGGTCTAAACAGTCTCCAAAAAGGCTCTGAGTTGAGAAATACAAAACAATCTCGAGAGACGCTCAAAGATGTTCGCAGTGATAAGGCAAAAATATAGTTCGCTGTCAGAAGCTGATTTGCTTTGAGACCGCGAACTTCCAGCAATAAAGCCTCCTCCTAGCATGACTACCGAACAAAAATATAGATCTTTCTCAACTCAGTGACACTCCAGACCACAGGAGTAAAAGTTAGCATTTTCTGCTTAGCTTAGCAAAGGAAAGATACTAGTGTCCGTGTGTAACCTAATTCCGGAATGGCTTAAAACTGGTTTGACTGAACTAAAACTCTTAAACAGAAACAGTAATAGCCACAGATATTACAGGGGTGAGTGAATTTTCCGGTCATACTAAATACATAATTTGTTTGCTTTTTCTTATTTACTGGATTTTATTTGTTAATTATACTTAAATTGAAGTAAAACACTATAGCTGCTCATATTATCAATGATATGTAAATAATACGTATGCTAGCCTTATTCTTAGACGCAGAGGGTCTAATTACCCCACCCACTTTTCAGTTTTTCAGCTGTAGACTGTCTTCACCCCCAACCCCGTGCCTCAGCTTACCACTCATATATAATGTGTATATTGATAGTACACATATGCATGCAAAGTTGCTTGCTGAGGCACGGGGGGAAAGCATCATTATAAAACGTTTCCTATTTTCCATACATTCAATTATAAAAACTTGCTTTTTACACCAAAAATCTAAGTCTGTGTGCAATATGATTGAAAAATTATTTTTGTGCCAATTATGGGAGGCAACTATTTTGATAGGCAAATACATTACAACTGTCAGAGGTCCTTTGATAACACCAAACACTACGAGAGATTCATATTTCCTTCAATCAAACATGAATTGTATTTCACCAACATGAGTCCCATTTCAAAATGCCATTAAATTCGGCAAGATTAACTGTTAAAGTTATGAGTAGAGCCCCAATGTCGGATGGAATGATAAACCAAAAACTACAAAGGAGCATAATTCAGTCTAAACCCTGTATAGTCCGTGCTTCTGAACTTGGCTGTACTTAGTCAGCATGTCTTGCATTCCAAATTGTATTAAATTCGGAAAATGCTTCGACAGCTGCTGAAAGAAACTAAAAACTAGAAGGGAACATAATAAGGTTTTTTTATAAGGAACACGGTGAGAAGCGCGGTGGCTCGGTGGTTAGTGCACTGGACTCTGAAGCCAGAGGTCGTGGGTTCGATCCTCACCCAGGGCGAAGTCTTCCCATGTCCGAATGCGTTTTTCTAGCATCATTTGCAGGGGTGGTGTTAACAAGTGGGCCGTCCTTCGGATCGGGACGTTAACGGGAGGTCCCCTGTGCAGGGAGAGTCATCCCCTGTGCATGTTCAAGATCCCTACTATAGCTACATGGCTATATGTAGGCTTTCATCCTGCAACACCGGAGTGTACAAAAGTACACCTGCTCATAATACTCTTAAAAGAAGGTGTAGCAGTATATAAAGAAAGAAAGAAAGAAAGAAAGAAAGAAACCAATCATGAGGTCTACTACAACACCTTCTTTCCTCAAACAATTCGGGAATGGAACAGATTGCCAAACAGCGTAACCTAATCAACCACAGTGGATAGATTCCGTGCTAGTCTGTACACCATGCCTAAACCATGACAGCCATTAACAGCGCCCTGTTTGTAAATAGTTTTATGGTTTTATCAACTTCTCTGGGACACCGTTTTCATCCGCCATGCTCATGTCCCGCTGGACCAATTACGTTCTAGATGATCCCGGTCCTGGTATTGGAAGAAGAAGAAATGACATGCAACATAGGTAGCACATCAAGCAAACGCAGTGGAATTAGGCAAATATAGGTTATCATTCGTTTAAACTTCAAATGAAAAATGAAACCTCTTGATTACTTTAAAAATGATGAAAACATACACCATTTTTTCAATACGCCACGGCGAACACTACTCTCTACGTCTTTGACGGTGCTCCTAGTCAAGGAGGGATCTTCCAGGCACGACTATCATGTGACTAGAACAACAACACAAAAAAACAAAAAACAATCATGGCCTCCAACAAAAAATGTCCTCACACAAGACGTGCAAAAAATAACGATTTAAAGTATTTATATTTAACTGTGGACAGTGATGAAGAAGATGCATACAATAGAAAGCCGTCTCAAACATCTGCACTGAAAACTGACCAGCCAGATCGAGTTGCGACTTCAATAAGCTCGGCCAAACCTGAGAAACAAAAGTCTGCCTCTTATGATGAGGGGCTTTACAGAACGGACACTGACGCTCGTTCACCAGAACAAATTCATAAAGAAGAAAGACGATTATATGGGGGTCCAAGATTCGATTACCTAGATGTTCTGGTTGGGTTTTCAGCTATAGCTTTCTTCTATTTTGATGTAGTGACTGATGTTATTTTAGCCAGAGATTATTACAATCAAGGCTACACAGCCCCTTTCGTGCTGACAACTGCCTTTGTGATAGGCCCTGCATTGGTTACTGCTGGTCTAAATTTTAGATGGTATTTGCTTGACTATAGAAGTCAGGAGATTCATGTCAAAACTCATGGAAAAGAAAACGTGAAGCGAACATCTGTGTTTCTGTGGTTTATACGATTCACCATGTCTTTCTTATTAATGTCTCCTGTTATGAGGTGAGTAACCACCCTGATATATCAGCGCTGAAGTGAGAAGCCTGAATCAGTGGCAAAAGTAGTAGCGCACTTCCTTCTTATCTTTACAAATCATTTGGGCATTATAAATCCCATGACAGCCCTGTTTTCCTGTTACAGATTTTTTCATGCTGAATATCATGGGTTAAGGACTCCTGGTATCACAGGTTTAATTATGAAAACAGGAATAACAATTGCATATGTACCATTCAGATGTGATTAGTATTAACTTAATACTATTAAGAATGGGGAAAATGCTCTGGTTTTGGTGCGATAAAAAATTACGGGTGTTTAAGTTAAGGTGTTGGGCGGATTAAGCTGACAGCAGTTGAGTATCATAGTCGAAGATTGCTATACATGCTGCGTACACATAGATTTAGACTTTTAAAGTCAGTGGCAAATAGGTCCAACAAGGCGGACACTGATACCAATAGCCAGAAATAGATATTATAATGGAACTTTAACACAGAGCAAGTGTACATATGTATATTCTTGGTGGTGGGATATAGAAAAGATTCTATCAGCCGTGACGACGCACCCTGGTGCGGTTCTCCTTTGAAGGAGGTTTGAAACAAGAACAAGGTGGTGATCCGGAGTCCTGGCTACATTAGCCTTTTTCACCACTCTCCGAGTGTCGTCAGTCAGTTTTCCTAGTCTGCTTTGAAGCTTTCTTCGAATTGTTTTTGTTGTTAATTATTTGTTTTGTGTTAATATGTTACATTTTGACCTATACTCCGGTTAGGGGTCCCGGTCATTGAATAAACCTTCAAACCTTGATTTATGGTACTAACAAAAATCTGCATAAAACCATAAAGAAATAACGTATCTCCCTGAAATATAGCAGACTTCTTATTTTTGTTGTTCTCTACAGTCTAGAATACAAAATTGAAGTACATGCTGCTTATAAAAAGTGTTTTTATAAGGAAAGATCAAAGGGTAGTTTTCTGCGCAGAAATCGAAAAAAAATAACATCAATATTAAAAATTTACATAGTGCTGAAGAAACATTATTGCATTATGAAGAGCGTCCTAGCAATTATTTGTTCCAACTCTTTCTCAAATTGTAAGGTAGATCAGATGAAAACAGTAGCTTTTTCATAAATGTTCAGCCATGTACGAGGGGCATGTACACTGGATGCATTCATAAAATATAGGGTAGGCAAGCATACCTATATAACACAATTAACACCTACAATATAAATGATACATTACTGATACTATATGACGTGTGTGAATTAAATTGTTTAACCTTGTTAAAGTAGTCTCACCTGTGTTTTTTTTTTGACAAAAAATTTGGAAACAGGCTATGTCTTTTTTTATCTGCTCAGCCTGATAATGTGTGAAAGAGTTGGAAAAAATAATTGCTAGGACGCTCTTCTTAATGCAACAAGGTAACCTCAGCACTAAGTATATTTTCAAAAAATGATTTTATTTTTTCAGATTTCTGCGCAGAAATTTACCCTTTGATCTTTCCTTAGAAAAACACTTTTTAACATCAACAAATCTTGCATTTTGGGATTCTAAATTAAGATAAACAAAATAAAGAAGGCATCTGCTAAGTTTTGGGAAGGTCAGTTGTATTTTCAGCATTTTATGCAGATTCGTGTCTTTGCCAAAAATCAGTGATTATCACCACTTTAACCCATCATTCCTAAATTTCAAAGCTGTTCCTTCCCTTCCTAGAAATTTCTGACCTGTTATCTTAAATATTTCCTGGGAGCCAATTCTTTAAGAAAATACTGAGAAGTAAATTTATAAAAATTCTTTCAGTTAAGAGTACAACTTGTAGATGCATTTCCCTTTTGGAAAGACTTTTCATCCAAAGAAGCAGACAGAAAGTCACAAAAGTTTTTTCCCTTTGTAAATTGCGAGAAAAAACATGGAGATACCTGACACCTTTATATATATGCATCTTTTTCTTTTTTCAGAATATTGGAGTATATTTATAATGGTTGGATGAGCAACAGCCAGAGTGTATCAAAGAAAGAAAGAGCTCGTCACTACAGGGTCATGAGAATGGAGGATGTTGATGCGAGCTGTATACGAATGTTTGAATGTTTCTTAGAAGCTGCTCCTCAGCTGGTGCTACAGATATATATTCTGATGTCATACCCAGAGAAAGAAAAGACTCTTACAGGTTTGTCCTCCTTATTTTTAAAACCAGAGCCCTAGATAAGAGGGAGTATTTGGTGATAATTAGGGATAATTTTTGTTAATTCTGGATAAAAACGTATGTTGTGACCCCTCATCTGAACCGTCTCGATGAGACGGTTCAGATTAGGGCTCACAACATATGGTTTCAATGAGAAACAAAGAAAATTATTCCTCAATTATCATCAAATATCCCTCTTATCTAGATCTCTGAATACTTTGAGAAAGGAGAGCCATGGAAAGTGCTGAATGACATTGGCCAATAGTTGTTGTATTTAAGGTGAATGGATACACCTTCCTGTTGTTCTGTCATTTTTAGCTCACCTGGCCCGAAGGGCCATAGTGAGCTATTGTCATACCAATGCGTGCGTCATGCGTCATCACGGAATGTGTCCGTCAACACCTAAAAACAAATATTCAAACATCTTCTTCTGTAAAACTACTGGTCCCATGGTTCTCAAATTTCACATGGAGCATGACCTGACTCCAGGGTCTTAGAATTGTAAAATTGGGTCAGGTTGAAAATCCAAGATGGCCGCCATTACTAAAAATAGCAAAAACAACAAAATAAACTTTTTCTCCAGAACCACTGGGTATATTTGTCTGAATTTTGGCATGGAACATCACTGAAACCTTGGTATTCAGAATTGTAAAAATGAAAAAAATCTGTAGCAGAGTTTTGTCACACTGACCTACTTTCTGTTTACGTGTGTAATTTTGCTCAAATGCCAATGTCAAAAAATGACCTATTTAAACAACTTCAAACAACTTCTTCTCTAAAACCACTGAGCCCATGGATCTCAAATTTCACATGGAGCATGACCAGACTTCAGGGTTTCAAAATTGTAAAATTGGGTCAGGTCAAGAATCCAAGATGGCTGCTGTTACTAAAAATAGCAAAAACAACAAAAGCAACTTCTTCTCCAGAACCAGTTGGTATATTTGGTTGAAAGTTTGCATGGAACATAAGTGGGACCTTGGTATTAAAAATTGTAAAAATAAAAAAAATCTATAGCGGAATTAGGTCACAGTGACCTACTTAGCGTTTACAAGGCCGATTTTGCTCAAATGTCAATATCTAAAGAAAATGCTACCAATTCTGATCAGATTTGGTCAGAATTGGTTCTTGAATGGAATTATTTCAATTTTGTGCCAGTTGACTATCCAAGATGGCCACCATGGGGGCCGTTACTAAAAATAGCACAAACATAAAAATGACAATTATTACTCAAGAACCCTTGAATGGAATTGGACCAATTTTGTGTCAGAATGTTCCTTGCATGAAGTCCTTTTGATTAATTGCAATTTGGCATTCCAAGATGGCCACCATCTGCCGTTACTAAAAATAGCACAAAACATGAAAATGACAATATCTCAGTAACCGCTGAATGGATTTTGACGAAATTTGTGTCAGAATGATTCTTGCATTGAGATGTTTCAAAAATATCTAACTGTAGACCATTCATATTGGCCTCTGTTACTAAAAATAGAAAAATGTGAAAATTAGAAAATCTCAATGGAGTTGGATTAATTTTGTGTCAGAATGGTCCTTTCATTAAGCTTTTTCGATTTTTTGCATTTTGGCATTCCAAGATGGCCGCCATTTGCCGTTACTAAAAATAGCACAAAACATGAAAATGACAATATCTCAGTAACTGCTGAATGGATTTGGACGAAATTTGTGTCAAAATGATTCTTGCATTGAGATGTTTCAAAAATATCTAACTGTAAGACCAGTCATATTGGCCTCTGTTACTAAAAATAGAAAAATGTGAAAATCAGAAAAAATCAATGGAATTGGACCAAATTTGTGTCAAAATGGTCCTTGCATGACAGCTTTTCGATTTTTTGCATTTTAGCAATGCAAGATGGCCGCCATCTGCCGTTACTAAAAATAGCACAAAACATGAAACTGGCAATATCTCAGTAACCCCTGAATGGACTTTGATGAAATTTGTGGCAAAATGATTCTTGCATTGAGGTGTTTCAAAAGTAAATATATAAAGACCAGGCAAGTTGGCCTCTGTTACGAAAAGTAGCAAAATGTGAAAATGAGAAATTCTCAGTGGAATTGGACCAATTTTGTATCAGAATGGTTCCGTTGCACAATAGCCAGGTGAGCGATATCAGGCCCATTTGGGCCTCTTGTTGTCTCTCCTGCAACTAGCAGAAGCGAGACATATGTATTACTTTACTAGTGTCAGCAGCATTAAGTTTGGTCTAGTTTTCGCAATAAGCTCTGTTTTGTGAAAATGCTCTGTCAGGCGAGACACCACTTTCTGCGGAATTCTTGTTACAAATGGGAAAAACATTACTGACTTTTTGTTCGTTTCCCTGATGGATGAAACCCTTCAAAAAGGGTCACTTCTTCTTAAAGTCTCCATAGTCCTACCTGTGGTAAAATTGTCGAAATTCAAATCATTATGAAACCTGTACAGCCTTCAGAGTTGATGAAAATATGTCGGTTGATGTGCTTTTATGTATCATATAACTGGCAAAATTGAAGGAACAAGGTATTTTGGAAAAAAAATGATAAGTCTCTCCATAAAAGTACGCGTTTTGTCTCTGGTTCCCTGTTAAACAATGGAATAATGCTACAGCGGCACAGTCAATGGGGTCCTTGCTTTATATTTTTGTACATTGTATTTTTATCACCTGTTAAACGCCTGTACCTTGTATTTATACCTCCTGTACCTTGTGTATTTACCATGAAATAAAGCTTGTGAAATCGAAAGTCTAGGTCATTTCAGTTGGCAACTAAAATGACCTAGTTATTTTTTCAAATCGATTTTGTGGTAAACTAAAGGACATTTTGATTTTTCAAAGCTGTCCAATCTCGATAATAATCAATGGCGAAAATGTAGTAAGAAGTTTTCAGTGAAACTTCACCATAAAATATTTCATGCTGATAGAGCATTGGGGCCTTTAAAGAAAGAAGTTGCTCCTCCTTGGCACAGTGCCAAGCCCATGCCCATTACATGTGCCATGACATTTTCTGCCTTGATTTGTCTATTAACTTGAAATGGTCCTTGTCTGTGGTATTGTGGTATATATTATGCATTTCCCTATTTTTTTCAGAAATATTGAGAGGACTGG
>OZ022501.1:55114377-55208427 GCA_963989385.1 Ctena decussata | reverse complement strand
AGTTAACCTAACCACACTATTTCTGGGCAGGCTTAGACCTCCTAAGCGGTTAACCAGTACTAACCCAGCTAACAAGACACGTTTCCGCAACGTTAGTGTTTGGTTGTATGAAGGTTCGTTTGAGACCAACGTTTAGTAAACGTTATTTCAACGTTTGAATATGTTCCACGCTCTACGGTATAGTTGCAGTCAACGTTTTATGAACGTTGCTCCAACGTTATATTTTTCCCTCCTAATAATCGTATCCCATTGGCGATATCATGAATATGTGATGTAATGTATGGGCCACATTTCATGCCATTTTGATGACTATTGCATAATTAATGCTCCTTTTTATTCTGAAATGTGTATTTCCTTGATTTCGATGGGTACCAATTTATTCCAAATAAGCCGCACGAGCCTTCTTAATTATGTAAATATAGGTAAGCTAAAGGTGTCTGGTATAAGATAACAAAAGTCTTGATAGAGACAGAAAGGGGAAAGGGCAGCTCTTATCCGTGATTTTATTTGAATACGATCTCTCTGGACACAACGTTTTCGATGTTGGTTAAATCCTTTAGAGCGCGTGGCTAAATCCTTTAGAGCACGTGGTAGATAATTTCACCACAGTTTCGTATTTCAAAACTTTCTCAATTCCAAATTGAATTTTGATTAATCGAATTTAATTACTAAGATAAATCAAGTGCATTTAATAATGCTTATTTTAACGCAAGCGTACCAAGAAAATCTACTTTTGAAGCCGAAATTAATAATACAAACTTCCTTCTTTCCAAAATTGGAATTCAAATCAGGTACACAATTAGCTATTTTATGTGAGTATATTCTTTCCAGTAGCATGTACTCTAATAGATTGTAGGTTATGAAAAAGCATATTTCCCGATCGACCTGTTTGCTTGTAAGGTAATTTTAGCTCCAATGCCGATTCTAACGTTTTCATCTTACATCATTTAATATTGTCACATATTTCCGCGACCCTTTATTGCGTGCATGCCAGCTTTCGAAATACACGGGATACAGAGGAGTCTCATCATCGGAAGTTCCACTCATTTTCTTTTCTTAATTTTCAAAAAAGATCTGAAAATTAAAATTGTTTATTGCCAACTATATGTTTTTATTAAGATTTAGACTGGAGAAACGTTTCCTAAACCTTTCTGCAATGTTACTGCCAAACTTATTTCTAATGGAGAAACGTTTATCATATACTTTTACTAGTATTGCCCTTGATACTAGATATTTGGCTGAACCAATATAGCCCTGTCAGAAAGCGCTGCCCAGCCCTGTTGCCCAAAGACCACGTGTTGGGCCGAGATCACATCACGTGTATGGCGGGACAGAAATTTCTCCCACCTTTGCCTATATAAGATAGGCTCTCAGCTCATATAAGAATATAACAATCCATCTGAGTGTCCATGTAGGATAGGGAAATCTCACACAAGGGGTCGGAATTTCAACCAAACCAGGGACGAGGCTTGCCGAGTCCCTGGTTGAAATTCCGACCCCGAGGGTGAGATTTTCCTATCCTACATGGACTGGCTCATGATGGATTATTTTTCTCCCACTGTTAGCGGATTTTAAATAGAGATTTCCCTATGCTACATGGACACTTATGATGAATTGTTATATTCTTGCACAGTAGATAAGGATATCTGCGTGTTTCCCCAGTACCTACAAATCTTAGATCTCACCCATGTTATCTCACTCAGGACCGGATAAAAATCACAAGCATTCAATGCATAGGTTGTAACGGAAGACATATATGCGTCGTCAAGTGACGTTGGCTTTTACATGATGACGTTATTATATTCGGGATAAGTAAAGTCGAGACGGTTGTAACTGTTTCTACTATTTATTAAGCTACAAGTATCTAAGAGAAACACTACTGTGGAAAAGCCCAGAGTAAAGGCATGCGCGCTATTATAAACCTGGCAGCTGCTTAACGCTGCAGTATCAAGTTACATGCAGTATACAACACCCCCCTTTTAACGTCCTCTTTTTATTCTTCGAAAATTTAACTTTAAAATTAATGTGAAAATCCGCACTTCAGTTTCTCATACACTGTTCAGTCTAATTTAGCTGACATCTCAAGTCTGTAAAATGTATGTTTTCATCTGTCAATAAACCATGACACGTTTATCATATTTAGTACTTTTCCAGTCAGTATGTTAGCCTTTCTGGTTGGCTTTGAAATTCTACCAGATCGAGTAACATAAACATTATCACTGTTTCCTTGTGAACTTTGCATTTGTTGAGACGAGGGTGTATCAGATTCTTTGTTTTCAAAGCAGTCTGGCTGATTTATTGGCATTTCAGAATTTTGTATTTCTGCACCAGATGTCAAGTCACTGGGTTCATTCACATTTTTGCTCAACTTTACAATGTGTCTTCTATTTCTTGATATTACACCTCGGGGTGTATCAATGACGTAAGAACGCGGACGATCTGCTTGCCTGACTATTTTCCCTTCGGTGTTGAAGTTTTTGATGAAAACGCAGTCGCCTTCATTCAGTGGTACCATTGTTCGAACCCGTTTTCTGACATCGTAATTTCTTTTCGAATATTCACGTGCAACACGCTCTTTTGTCTGCAACGCAGACTGGTTGATAGCTACCGGTTTCAGTTTTTCCGGAATTTGAGGAAGAGTTGTTTTTATTTTTCGGCCAAAGAGAAGTTCAGACGGACTATAGCCGTTACTTAAGGGAGTCGCGCGATAATTCATAAGCGCGATGTACGGGTCATCAGATTTTTCTAACAGACGTTTACAGGTTTGAACCCCACGCTCTGCCATCGCGTTGCCTAGCGGATATCGGCTTGATGAAGTTTTATGCTGTATGCCATAATCTGTTGTGAAGTCCTTAAACTCTTTTGAAGCATAACACGGTCCATTGTCCGTGGTCAGAATGTCGCAAACGCCATGTCTGCTGAAAATTGACTTCATGTGATTTATCAACTCTTCTGATGTTGAGGAGCTAAGTTTTGCTAATTCTATGAATCTTGAATAGTAACAAATTACCAAGAGATAATTGTGACCTCGCCAGAAAAATAAATCTGATCCTAAATGTTTCCAAGGTCTGTCATCATACTCAGTGCTGATCATCGGCTCGGAATGATCATTTTGCAGTTTTGCGCACACGTCGCAAGATTTTACCAGCTTCTCAATATCACTGTTTATCCCCAACCACCAAACGGATTCTTTTGCCCTCAGTTTACATTTAGTAATGCCTTGATGAGCCCCATGTATTTTAGATAAAATTTCTGGTTTCATTTCTGTGGGGATAATTAATCTGTCAGCTTTCATTAACAAGCCCTCGTTTACCGTTATTTCCCCACGATACGGCCAGTAAATTTTGCCTATTTCACACGCCTTGTGTTTTGTTTCAGGCCACCCATTCTGACAGTATTTAAACAAAGTTTGACAGATGATGTCTTGACCTTGTTTCATTCTAATTTCTTGAAGTCTCATATCAGTTGCCGGCAAATTCCTGACAATTAAATCAACATAATTTTCCGTTTCAATGGAGGCCTGCTGTTCCTCCTGAGATAATGACCTGTTAAGTGGGTGGCGGCTGAGTAAATCTGGAATAATTAAATTCTTTCCCGCTTCATGAGAAATGGTATATCTGAACGGCATTAACCGCATGCGAAATCTTTGAATTCTTAGGGGTAAGTCATTGAGATCTTTGTGGCCTAGCAACGAGACTAAAGGTTTGTGATCTGTTTCGATATGGAAAGTTTAGTCACGGTGTTTCTCGCACCCAAATGTTACCCCCAAGGCCTCTTTTTCAATGGTAGAGTAGCGCTGTTCAGTTGGCGAAAGTGCCCTTGATGCATAAGCTACAGGCTTAAAATCCCCGTTATCTTGTTTTTGATACAAAGCTGTTCCTAATCCGTATTTACTCGCATCACTTTGGATTAAGGTCTCTTTTCTTGGGTCGTACAACGCAAGAACAGGTGTACTTGTTAGCAATTTCTTGATCTTGTCAAAAGCTGTTTGCTGATCTAAGCCCCAGCAAAATTAATTTTTGGGACTTAAAAGGTCTCTTATGGGTTTAGAATATTCTGCTAACAAGGGTGTAAACTTCCCTAATTGATTGCACATACCGAGAAATCGGCGGACACCGTGTACGTCTGTAGGTGGTTGCATTTCTGATATGGATTTGATCCGCTCTGGATCAGCTGAAATACCTTGCGGCCCGATAATGTGACCTACAAACTTAATGGATGTCTTTTTGAACTCACATTTTTCTGGGTTTAAGGTCAGATTAGCGCTTTGAAGCCTAGACAGCACAGTGTCCAAGCGCTGATCGTGTTCGCTTTCTGTTTTGCCAAAAACAAGAACATCGTCTGTCTGACAAATGACCCCACTGATCCCCTGAAGGATCTGTGTCATTTTCTTCTGAAAGTATTCGCTACTACTATTTAGACCCATTGGAAGACGGTTAAAAGCGTATCTGCCATAAGGGGTTATGAAAGTAGTGAGCAGCCTGCTTTCTTCAGAAAGTTTAATCTGCCAAAATCCCGAATTTGCATCGAGTTTACTGAAATACTTTGCTCCGGACAGCAGACCTAAGCTTTGATCAATGACCGGCAACGGAAAGTTTTCACGTTTGACGTTTTCATTGAGCCGCGTCAAATCTACGCAAATCCTAATTTTGTCATTAGGTTTAGGAGCGACGACCATACCTGCGCACCAGTCAGTAGGTTGGTCTACACGGGAAATAACTCCGTTTTTCTCCATTTTCTCGAGCTCCTCCTTAACTTTAGGAAGCATTGGGAAAGGAACTCTACGCGGAACCGCTAATGCGTACGGCTTAGCTCCCTCTTTAAGAGTAATATGGTATTCACCGTCTAACGTACCTAGCTCTCTAAACAGATTAGGATGCTTTTGTTTTACTGATTCAAGGGAGATAACTTCGCTAATGCTCTGGTCCTTAATTTCGAGCAAATTAAGGCTAATGATCGCTGGTCGGCCTAGCAGGCATCGTTCAAGACCCTTGACTACGTAAATACGCTCGACCGCTGAATGCTTATCGCTAGAAATTGTTTCTGCGAATGAACCCATGACATTTAATTCTTTATTACCTGGACCATATAGCTTTTTTGAGCATTTTTCCAAAGGTAATTTGCCAAATTGAGAGTAAACTTTGTCAGATATAACTGAAACGCAAGCTCCAGTATCAATTTTGAATCTGATACAAACTTGTCTCACCTTTAAATCAATAGTCCATGGGTCTGTTCCCTGTGCGTCGACTGTCCCCAGAAATGTCCCCTCACTGTCGCCACTGCTGTCGTCTTCGTCCATATCGACTGTCCCAAGGTAGGCATCGAACTCGTCCGATTCTTCACCCTCCACCTCGTGAACGTTTTTCTTGGCTGATAAACAACATCTAACAAAGTGTCCCTTTTTCCCGCAGCCATGGCATATGGCTTGCGCAGCTGGACATTTGTCCCGGCCGTGCGCCGGTACTGCTCCGCATCGAGTACACTGCGACGGGCTAGATGGCTTTTTCCTGTTTTGCGAGTTCAGTTTCTTCTTAGTACTATGTGCTTGCTTACTTTTCACAAAGTCAAGTTTACTTTCTGAAACAACATGACTCCGAACAACAGATTGTTGCTCCTGAACCGCTTCTTTCTGTCGAGCCTGGTTCACAGCTTTTTCAAGTGTCAAGTTCGGGTCTAACTGGAGTTTTTCAGAGATTTTAGCGTCACGTAGCCCTACTACAATCCTGTCTCGAATTAGCTGATCTTTTAGTGCACCATATTCACAATGTTCCGCCAAAGAATAAAGTGATGTAATAAATGTGTCAACTGATTCTCCCTCTTCTTGCTTTCTCAAATTAAATTTTGCTCTCTCAAAAATAGTATTCCGTCGAATAACAAAATAATCATTGAATTTTTTTGTTACGTCACTGTACTTATTTGATTGCTCTTCAGTTAAATTGAAAGATTTGAACACATCTTCCGCATTTTTCCCCATACAATAAATTAGTGTATTTACTTGCTGGTCCTCTGGTTTCTGAGAAAGTCCTGAAGCTGTTTTGAAACGTTCAAATCTAATTAACCACTTTTCAAATTCTGCTGGTTGTTTGAAATTGAACTGTTCTGGTGGCTGCACTTGAAAATAAGCCATAATTCCCGTTTTACAAAGAAAAATCCAATCTTTAATTAATTTCTTTATTTATATTTTATTGTCCCTGTTTATTTAAATCCAGTAATTAATTCCTAATTGACTTCTGACACCATATTATATTCGGGATAAGTAAAGTCGAGACGGTTGTAACTGTTTCTACTATTTATTAAGCTACAAGTATCTAAGAGAAACACTACTGTGGAAAAGCCCAGAGTAAAGGCATGCGCGCTATTATAAACCTGGCAGCTGCTTAACGCTGCAGTATCAAGTTACATGCAGTATACAACAGACGTAACGAAGACGACAGAAATGACGTCAGTTTATGCACTCCAGGGCCCAGTTGTTCGAAACTAACGACGTCTTTAGTTAACGTTTTGTTAAAATTTCAGATGTTAAAATCTCAAATACCCCAATATTTTTTGTTGAAAAAATGTGAGAAACTTTTGCACTGCAAAAGCTTCTCACATTTTTTCAACACAAAATATCAATGTATTTGGTTATAAAGTAAAAAAAACACTTAACGAGTTGACCTCTTAACGAGCTCGTTAGGCTAACGATGCTTTGAACAACTGGGTCCAGAGGTTGACATAAAGAACCGAATGGCGATCGTTGAAAGCGGCGCCTTCTTTAAAAATCAGAAACCTCTCAAGCACTCAAATTAGGCATTTTAACAAGTTCTAAAGTTAAAACAAATCGCTATGTGCAAGAAAAAGTATTGTTATGGGCTGGCTATCGTCAATCACTGTTTGCAGGCCAGCTTGAAGTAGGGGAGACTCTCTTTACCGGTTTCAGTCACCCAGTGTGATAAAAAAAGGAATAAACAAAGGCGGTCTCCGACTAAAGATGAATTTTGTACGATATCAAATGACTGATCAAATCAATGGGAGTGAAAGAGAACGAAGAAATGATTGAAATTTGCAAGATTTAATGATTTTGTAAATATTTAACAGTACTCATTGTACTTTGATTACATGCAAACTTTTACAAATTTAAACAACAATGGTAAAAAATTATTAACAACGTGAATATGTAGTAAATGGTAGCATGGGGTATGGAATGACTAGATATTCATTAATTGTGGTCAGAAATCACTTGCACTCGTGGCTACGTCAGGTTCCGTAATGGCATAAAAAACATGCAAATATGTATGAAAATGGTCAGTTATGAAAATGTAATGAATTATACATTATAAATTTGTTTTCCTCAAAGTTGAAATTAGATAGATTAAACAAATAAAAAATTAGAAAAATGTAGCTTTAGTTTATTTATTTCATTTCCAGTGTTTAAAGGTTTTGAAATTAAGAAAAACCCCTAAGAAAAGCCAAAAATTCGAATAAAATGAAGACGAGCCTGAAAACACGTCTGCTCAGTAAAGCGCTAAAGAATTGGAGACCTACAGCATCCTACAGTTATCACTTATATACCCTACAGCCCCTACATCCTACGTTCCCACATCCTACAGGAAAATAGAGTGTAGGCCTACAGCTCCTACAGTTGAAAACAACGTAGGGACTGTGGGATCACGTGATCCTACACCGCAACGACGTGTATGATGCTGTAGGAAACGACAACGGGCGCCATGCACACTAAAATTGCATAGGGTCTATGCGAAAAAAGCAAAATATCTCTATAAAAATGAATTATCGTAAATATGAGACCCTAGCGAAACGAAAGCTAAATGAATTCTGTATCTGACCCTTACACTGAGAAAGTTTGGAAAATTCGGGAATAATGAATAATTTTGGTGCGGAGATGACTTTTACAGTTTGACAGTTGAACTATTGACACATCGTCTGACGTTGCCTCGCTTTCGTTCACACACTTGTACTTACACAAGGAATAAATAAACACACACGACATGCTGACAGGATGAAAGTGCAATGATAAAAATACAAGAAAACAGTTATTACAAACGATTCTATCGTGCGTGGAGGTTAACAATATGTTCATTGAAACAATGGATTACATAGATTTGCACGACAGGTGAAAAAATGAATTTACAGTTAAAAACGTCCCGACAGGTAAACAAATTATCATGCGATTCGATTGTACACAGATTCGGACAGGGAAGCCAATGCATAACATTACCCCCCTCCTAGCTCGTTTAAGTTCCGACAAACGAGCTTGGAAACAGGTAAGTATTTGAAACCTAAGATGTAAAACAGAGGACTTCAAATCGCATGATGTCAGTTTACAGAATTAATATTGATTTGCTTACTAAAACATGGTGTCAGAAGTGTACTACATATAGATTACATCAATAAAGGTTCAACGATGGTGCTGAACTACACCTTACATTCGTTGAACATAAAAATTTCTGTTACATATGACTTAATTTTATAAGCATTTACCAAATTCATAATAACATACAATTATCTGAATAAATGAGACAATGACTCTTACAATGTTTTACAGCAGTTACCCGTACATAATTATAGCGCAAATTGATTTATGAAATTTATGAAGTCGTACAGTAACGTAGAAAATTAGACGATGCACATAACTGACAATTGTAGACCTTAAGCAATTTACTATTTATGTTTAGACTTATGCAGATAAATTCAGATGGACGTTTAAATGACGAACTACTTCTAAACATTAACTTGTACGTGAGAAATCCTTAAAATGTACCTTAAAAAAATGTCACATGCTCCCTCTGTCATACCTCACCGCAAGCAGGCACTCCCATTATTAAGCCCTTACATTTAAAATTAACCACATTCTCTCTCTCTGTCTCCCTCACTTTCTCACTCACTCTCTCTCTATCTTTCTGTCTGAAAATTTCCCCATGCTACCTGTTTAATCATTTATATGTAATTTTTCTTTCAGTTCCTGGATTTCCTCTTGCTCCCATCGGTGACTGTATTCTTGGTGTATATCCTTCCTAGAGTTGATCTTGGTCTGTTCCCATTTTCCTTCTCGGCTTCATCCTCCTCCTTATCCTCTCGTTTCCTTCTCTCCTCTTTCTCAACCCGTTCCGACTCCCTCCTTCTTACTTCAGCCCTCCTATCTTCATCTCTCCTTCTACTCCATTCTCTCCTCCATTCCTCCTCCCATCTGTCCTCGAACGCCCTTCTCCTCTCTTCTCTCCTCCTGCTGTCTCTATTTAAGTCCTCAATCGCTCCCCTCAGCCTTCCAACTTCATCGGCCAATTTGCCTTGAACACAGCTGGCATCTACCATCGCTTTCACCAGCCTCTCTTGCTCTTCCCGGCTCTTCTCCATCTCGCTTAGCGTTTTCCCAACTATATCCACTAGCGTCCGTTCACTCAAGTCGCGAATATCAACCGGCAAACTTTCCCCTCTGGGCCTTTTACTTTCCTGTTTCTCCTCGTCCTTGGTCTCCCTGGTCCTCTTTGTTGTGGTAGATATCGACATATTGTCGTCTGCTAAATCTAAGATATCCTCCTCTCTGGGGATTGGACTTTCCATCTCACTGACAGGATTATTGGTTCTGATTGGGGTTGGGACGTAGGTAGTGTAGGCATCCCCCTCATCATTCGCTGGCGTATTTTCACATACAGGCAGGGTCACCTCCCGATCCTGGCTTACTGCAGATTCTGTGGGACCACCCTCACATTCCAAAACGGATTGAACTGGCTTCTCTGGGGCCTTCATACATAGATCCAGAGGTTGCTCGCCACCCTGGGGTTCCTGTACTGCACTTAGATCAACCGGTTTTCCCACTCCCTGAGGCTCCTGCACTATTCATGCTATAGACTGTAGAAACGCGTGGAGCTGACTGACTAGTTCAGGTTGTTCAGTTATCAGCGGGGTACCTCCCTGTTGGCACATGTCTCTCGCGGCAGGATAACTAGTAGGTGAAGTCAAACTCGGGGGTTCTGGTCCGTTGGTGAGGGTGAAAAGACAACTGCCTGTGCTGACTGACTTGGCCCCATTGTAGCTTCTGCCATCGACGCTGGGATTGGCCGGAATGCTGAGGTGGTTGTCGAACTGCTGCAAACTACTGGGGAGGTGACTAATCGGGCTGAGCCGTCATCAACAACTCCTAGAAAATGCATGAGGCTCTCCGCCGGGGACAGGCTCTTGATGTCTTCAGGTCCAAACACGTGAGGCTTTTGGCTCTCCACCAAGTACGGAAAATGGTTTGTCACCTTCCTCTTCACAGCCGCCGTAATATGCCTAGAATAGTTCTCAATGTGGTGAAATATCTGCTCCCGCTTCAAGCACATGAAACTGCACAGCGTACACCTGAAGGGAATCTCGTCCTCTGCCATATGCTTCCTCATCACATGGTCCTCCATTCGGCACTTTATGTTAATGGTCCCAGTCCCGTCCTTCTGAAGACATCGCACACACTGGTAAGCCACTCCTCTATGTCTGGCCTTCTCAATCCTTTCCCGATCAACGCCTGCTGCAACTAGATTGTCTATGAGCTGCTCCATGGCTTCTGAAGTAGATAAGAGAGAACATTAAGCACATCTTCAACATTGCCTGACGCAGCCCTGGGCACGTGATTCTCTGACCATTACTCATAAATCTTATGGAGGCCTTCATGTAAATAATCAAGGGGATATACCTTTGTTCTTCTGTTCGTACCAAACTTGGACAAAACGTAATTTAGAAAGTGAACGTCTTCAGCTCTTCTCTGACCTTTGACTCTCTAATCTGCGTGATATTGGGACCTTCTCATCTAACACTCCATTTCATCTCTTCAAAATCATCCCCGCTTCGTAGCTATACCATCTGTCAAAAGCCCGTTCAGTTATCGTGTTTCTTCAAAATCACCGTTCTTATGCGCTTGACCAAACTTGCCCGTTCTGATTCCTACATACCATTAGTAACCTTACCTACCAACATTCTGTATCGCTTAAGCATCTCCGAACTGTGTTAGATATTCTTCGTCCCACTCTCATATCACAAGCCCATATGTTCTAAGGTCTCTCCCACTTACTGTCCACCCCATCCTCTTCTTAGCCTCTTTCTTATCTTTCAGGACCAGCTTCACTGGTCGTCATCAACAGCTTCTACATTTGTTGAAATCCACCCCCCTCCCGCGGGTACTTTTATTTCCCTATGCTCAGGTCTACATTTCCCATTTTACACACTGGTTTCTGTTGCTTCTTTTAGAGACACATAAGCTTACATATACATTGGTTTATTGTTTACTGACCTTGTGGTTCAGCAGTCTCTTCCTAGCCTTAACTATCCACCTTGGAGGGTCGTTTCCCTCATAGGGTTTAATCTTGCTGTGATGTACGGGCCTTTCTACACCATTCTCGTCTAGTTGTAGGACGAAGTCAAGTTCTGATAACTTCCGCTTTATCAGGAATGGTCCTTCAAAGACACACTCAAGTTTTGGAGACACTCCTACCGTTCTTGTCTCCATAAGACACCAGACAATGTCACCTTCCTTATACCTACGGAATGCGACTTTCGAATCATATAATTCTTTACTTCTCTTGGACGCAGCACTCATGTATTTTCGTGCTAACTCATGCGCATGCTGCATCCTGCATTTTAGAATGTCCACATACTCACCATACGAGGTTATCTCTTCTCCGTCACATGAATTGTTTGACCCGAAAACCAGCTCTCCAGGCAATCGAATTTCTCTGCCAATGGACAGGAGATTTGGGGTCATCCTAGTGGACTCATTTGGGGTGGCTCTGTATGCACCTGCTAGGCAGCCCAGATGGAGGTCCCACTCTCCTTGTTCACCTCGTAAATATGCTTTGATCATGCGAAGCAAAGTGCGATTAAATCGCTCAACTTGGCCATTACCTCGGGGATTTCTTACGCTGGTTCGTGTCTTTCGGATTTTCAACATTCGGCATAACTCCTGAAATATTCTACTCTCGTAGGTCCTGCCCTGGTCACTATGTATTGCTATAGGGCATCCCCATCTAGAGATAACTTCATTAAGCAGCTTGGCCGCACAAACCTCTGCTGTAATGTCCTTCACTGGTACTATCTCTACGTTCTTGGTAAAATGGTCCGTAAATAAGAGTATATACCGATTTCCTCTATCAGTTACTGGAAAAGGACCGAGGTAGTCTGTGGCTATACAGTCTCCTGGCGCTCCTACCTGAAGACTTCCCATTGGTGCTCTTGGAACCTTAGTGGGTTTCTTATCAGCTGCGCACGTGTCACATCGCAGGATGTACAGATTAACATCTTCCTTCAAGGCATACCAGTAAAACCTCTGAAGCACTTTGGTCTTAGTTTTCTTACATCCAAGATGACCTGACATCAGTGAGTCGTGCATCTGGTGCAGCACTTCTTTTTTCATGCTCGACGGGGTTATATACTGAAGGTACTCACCTGAGCCATCTTGCCTTATAAACTTCTTGAAAAGTAATCCGTCAATCACCACCAAGGAATCCCACAGGATCCAATAATGACGACAGGCCGGGCTGTGAGTTGACATGTCCTGACTGCTAAGCCTCTTACCTGACTTCTTAGCTTTCAGTATCGGTCCTATATCTGAATCTTCACTCTGAAGTTTCTGCAGTTCATTGGCAGATCGTATACTGGACCATGAAGTCAACACAGTCACTTGCCTTCTGTCTGTTGAATTGTCCTTAGCAGATGTGCCTGGCTCTTGGACTTCTTCCAGGGCCTTTACACTTACCTTGTCACCTTTAAGTGTCTTCTCTGTTTGTTGAGAACTCGCTTGTGACTCGAGTAGCTCCTGGTACCAGTCTTTATGTACCACGTCTTGGGCTCTTTAAGTGCACTTCTTACAGGGACCACACTTGAGGGGCTCGCTGGTGTCTTGGTCTGCGCATTCACACTCACGTGGGTTATCGCATCTTGACAAGGCATCACAGTGGCCCTGCTTTCGACCTGGCCTATATTCTATTCCAAAGTCATAGTGGCTTAATATTTCGATCCACCTGGCTATCTTACCTGAAGGCTCTTTTAGTCGATATAACCAGACTAATGCCTGGTGATCTGAGCGAACCACAAATCTTCTGCCCAAGAGATATTGTCTGAAATACTCCACAAAGAAACGAACTGCTAGGAGCTCTTTTTCTGTGACACAGTAGTTTTTCTCGGCTTTGTTCAAAGCCCTACTTGCATAAGCAATTACTCGCTCACGGCCCTCTTGAATTTGATGAAGTACCCCTCCAATCCCAACATCTGATGCATCCACGTCTAGCACAAATGGGCCACCACCATTTAAAGGATATCCCATGACATCTGTACTCACCAGTGACTTCTTAAGACCTTCAAAGGACTTTTCACATGCTTCGCCCCAAATGAACTTCTTTCCTTTCTTTGTGAGATCCACCATAGGTCTGACTAGGAGAGCAAAGTTCTTTACGTACCTCCTATAATACGATCCCATTGCAACCAGCTGCTTTACCTGCTTGGCGGTCTTTGGTTTAGGCCATTCTAGGAACTTTGTAATGTTGGTCGGGTTCGGCTTTGTACCTGCGGCAGTCACAACATGACCCAGGAATATCACTTCTGACTGGAGCATATCACACTTTTCAGGTTTCAATTTAAGGCCTGCATGTTTGAGTCTCTGAAAGACTTCTTCCACTCTTTTCATGTGCTCGTCAAAGTTCCGGCCATAAACAATTATATCATCGATGTAAATAAGACAGGTCGTCCATTGTAGACCCTGTAGGGCTAACTCCATTGTTCTCTGGAACGTGCTAGCTGCATTATTTAATCCAAATGGCATTCTTGTCATCTCAAAATGTCCATACTTGCACACGAACGCACTTTTCGGTATATCTTCTTCTTTAAGAGGAATTTGATAATATCCGCTGGTGAGCTCAAACGTGCTAAACAAGGTCGATCCAGCTACAGCATCTAAACAGTCCTGGATTCTAGGTAACGGGAACCCATCAGGTTTAACTAGTTGATTGACCGTTCTGTAATCTACACAAGGGCGCACCCCGCCGTCCTTCTTTCGTACCAATACAATAGGACTAGCCCATGGCGACACGCTTGGTCTGATAACTCCTTTAGCTTTGAGATCTTCGATGGCTTGCTTTTCAGCAGCAGCATATGCAAGTGGCACACGTCTAGGTGGCTGCTTCACCGGCTCTGCACTACCTGTATTAATAGGGTGAGCGGTAAGATGAGTCAGGCCTAGATCCCATTCAGTTTTTGAGAAGTTATCTTGAAATCTTACAAGAAGTGTCTTTAACTTTTCTTTCTCTTCTGCGTCAAGACCTGCACAAGATTTTTCGTACAGACCTGTCAGATAACTAGGTATAGGTTCAGCTCTCGAATCTTCAACTTTTCTACACTTCTCTATGTTTACTTGAGAGACGTCGGTGTCATCTCTAATCAGTTGTAGTCTTCGAATACTACAGTTATTATCAGCTTCTTTTATGTCTTCTTTTTCTACCAGTGTCCTTGGAAATCCCTCAATTGGTTCTGCTTGAGCTAGTACTGCGTATTGTTTTATGGACACTGCAGTGGGGAATGGGTTCATTCACCTTACTTTACAGGTGCATCCCTCATTTATGTCTACTAAAGTGGTTGCCATTTGTAGCGGGTACTCCTTTTGAAAGTGCTCTGTGGGTTCCACTATATACTCTCTTTCGCTGGAGAAGTCGTCATACTCTCTTCTCTCAATGTACACGTCTATTATGGCTTCACTCTGTGCTGGTATAACACTATGATCCGCTGCTGTTACTCTTCTGATCCTGTTCGTCATACCCACCTGTATTATAGGCACTTCCTTGCCTGCCATTTGCAGTACACCCTTGCTCATTAAAATGTCTGTTGGACCATCTGCACCATTCTGCAAGACATCTACACCCAACAGGCCATCGTCCTCTATTTCTGCGACTATTGCTTCTGTTTCAACACTAACTGGACCCATCTGTACTTTAAAGTTACCTTTACCAATCTCATTTATACTGGTTCCTCCTGCACCTACCAGTTTTGCTGATTTGGTTAGAGTTGGTTTGTCCTCTGGCCTCATATTATCATAAACACGCTTTGAAATGACAGTTTTTGATGCTCCTGTGTCTGCAGTGTACAGGATAGGGTATCCTTGGATGTCCCCTCTAATGTATATTCCGTCAGGCAACTTTCTTGAATGTTTTATTGATTTTATCACGGCCTCGCTTTGCTGTATTTTCGATTCTTTACTATCAACTTGTTTGTGGCCATTGCTTTCTATTTCGGCTTCCCTGCGGCCATCAGGGACAGCACCTACAAGTTTAAAGAAATTGCATTCTTACCATTACCCTCTAACCTACCTTGATTTGGTGCTGGTCGGTTAGTGCTCTCTCTTGGTCTTTGACCTCCTTGTTTCTTAGGACATCTTCTTGAGATATGGCCTCTCTCTCCACAGGCATAACAGATAACTCCGCCATTATCTGCCATATTTGTGCGTGGTTTCTGATCTGAGGAGATCGCGGTACCCCTTTGAATTTCCTCTACCTTACCTGCTAATGTCTTAAGCATTTGTTTTACCTCTGTTAATGAATCTGATTCAGATCCATAGTTATTCTTCTTTTGTTCACTCTTCTGAGTTCTCTTATTTTGTTCGTCCTTTAATGGTAACCGCATAATGTGTTCGGCTTCGTCATCTTCTTCTTCTCCTGCCATATGACCTCCCTCGCTATCATAGCCATCATTATCGGCACTGGCCCTGCGTGCGTATTTCTTAAATTTCTTGTCTAAGTAGGTATCTGTCTGGTTTCTACGTTTAGTTTGAATGAAATTTACTGCGTAATAAACCGCATCATCAATGTCCTCAGGCTCTTTATGAAATTCGATCTCAACTCTAGCATCACCATCTTTAAGGCCATCGAGAAAACGTCTTACCAGGTCCTCACGTCTTGTACTGGCATCCCTAGTCTTGTATGCCTTGGAATAAAGTCTCTTCAATTCAGCGGCATATTCTTCTACTGTCTCACTAGGCTTTTGAACCCGCTGGCTAAACCTTGCTGCGTATGTTCTTTGTGTTTCAACAACTCGAAATCTGTTGTTAAGCTCTTTTATTAATTCGGGATAACATGACATGGTTTCTTGAGACAGCTGCGAGAAAACAAAATCACCTGCTCTGCCTTGCAGTTTGGGTATAAGATTGTCTAGCTTCGCATCATCATTCCAGTTTCTCCTTCTAGACACTGCCTCAAATCTGCTTAGCCATACCTTCCAATCCTCTTTACCGTTGAATGGAGGTAATTTTGCTTCTAAATAGGTCGAGCTGAATTGTTGGCCTGCCTGCTGCTGATTGCGGTAATTTCCATCCCTTCTGGAGTTCGGCAGGGTTCTGTTATAGGACCACCTCTGTTGTTGGTTCTCAGCAAAGTTATAACTTGTTTGTGATTCATCATGTCCATTTTGCCAACCGGTTGTGGGGTTTGACAAGGGTCTATCATCTGCCCACTCGTATTGTTGCCGTTCATCATTTCTGTGTAACTGATGCTGGTCACGAGAACCATCCGGTCTATACTGACTTACCGAGCTGTCACGCAGTCCCTGCTGTTCTGTTGCCTGTTGCACATTATTTTCATATCTTTCTTGATCTGACTGGTGCCTTGAGCTAGAACTCTGCTGCCCTCGATGCATGTTACCCGGTCCAGCAAGAGAAAAAGTACCAACTGTTTAATTAGCTGTGATATGTGTACTGGCACCTTGTGACTGCGCACTGTTACGCATATCTTGAATAAAATTGGTCAAGTTACCGAGTGCACTTGCCATAGAAGCTTGCTGTTGTTGCATCGATGAAATAGTACTGCTTAAATTTGAGATAGTATCGCGAACAGAGATACCCGAGGTACTAGAATTCGCGGTACATGACGAGTATGCTATGTTTCTTTGTGTCAGTGCTTGCTGTTGGGCTTCTATGTCTGGCCTGCTTTGGACCTGTCCTACATGATTGTAGAAATTTGTCATGTCTGGAGCCCAGTTTAAAGTTTGATTTTCATTTCTGAATCTACCTGTATCGGCTGATGTATAACCATTCTGACCACGGCCTTGCATCTGAACAAGTGCAGTAACTGCTGCTGCTGTATCGTCAGCCGAAAAATTATCACTTCTGTCGTCTTGCCCTGACGGCAATTTTTGGTTGTCTACCAACTGACTCCCTTGGGTCTGTAGGAGCTCAACATTTGATTGGTCAGTAGTAAACTCAGACCCGAAACGTGTCTGAGGTGTCTCAAAAGAACCGGTTGTCTCTGCACGGATTTCTCCCCTTTCCATACTTAAGAGTTCGTATCACTGGATCTGCTTGATAACGTGTAATCTAAAACAGATCCCACCGCTGCCACCACTGTGTTATGGGCTGGCTATCGTCAATAACTGTTTGCAGGCCAGCTTGAAGTAGGGGAGACTCTCTTTACCTTTTTCAGTCACCCAGTGTGATAAAAAAAGGAATAAACAAAGGCGGTCTCCGACTAAAGATGAATTTTGTACGATATCAAATGACTGATCAAATCAATGGGAGTGAAAGAGAACGAAGAAATGATTGAAATTTGCAAGATTTAATGATTTTGTAAATATTTAACAGTACTCATTGTACTTTGATTACATGCAAACTTTTACAAATTTAAACAACAATGGTAAAAAATTATTAACAACGTGAATATGTAGTAAATGGTAGCATGGGGTATGGAATGACTAGATATTCATTAATTGTGGTCAGAAATCACTTGCACTCGTGGCTACGTCAGGTTCCGTAATGGCATAAAAAACATGCAAATATGTATGAAAATGGTCAGTTATGAAAATGTAATGAATTATACATTATAAATTTGTTTTCCTCAAAGTTGAAATTAGATAGATTAAACAAATAAAAAATTAGAAAAATGTAGCTTTAGTTTATTTATTTCATTTCCAGTGTTTAAAGGTTTTGAAATTAAGAAAAAACCCTAAGAAAAGCCAAAAATTCGAATAAAATGAAGACGAGCCTGAAAACACGTCTGCTCAGTAAAGCGCTAAAGAATTGGAGACCTACAGCATCCTACAGTTATCACTTATATACCCTACAGCCCCTACACCCTACATTCCCACATCCTACAGGAAAATAGAGTGTAGGCCTACAGCTCCTACAGTTGAAAACAACGTAGGAACTGTGGGATCACGTGATCCTACACCGCAACGACGTGTATGATGCTGTAGGAAACGACAACGGGCGCCGTGCACACTAAAATTGCATAGGGTCTATGCGAAAAAAGCAAAATATCTCTATAAAAATGAATTATCGTAAATATGAGACCCTAGCGAAACGAAAGCTAAATGAATTCTGTATCTGACTCTTACACTGAGAAAGTTTGGAAAATTCGGGAATAATGAATAATTTTGGTGCGGAGATGACTTTTACAGTTTGACAGTTGAACTATTGACACATCGTCTGACGTTGCCTCGCTTTCGTTCACACACTTGTACTTACACAAGGAATAAATAAACACACACGACATGCTGACAGGATGAAAGTGCAATGATAAAAATACAAGAAAACAGTTATTACAAACGATTCTATCGTGCGTGGAGGTTAACAATATGTTCATTGAAACAATGGATTACATAGATTTGCACGACAGGTGAAAAAAATGAATTTACAGTGAAAAACGTCCCGACAGGTAAACAAATTATCATGCGATTCGATTGTACACAAACTCGGACAGGGAAGCCAATGCATAACAGTATCTTTCATGGGTGTGAGGTGCGGATAGAAAAATCCGTCACTCGGGATTAATGATCAGTGACCCTCGCGACAAATTTTTCTAGCCACACCTCACACCCATGAAAGATACTTATAATCTCAGCCATTGTATCAGACCTCAAATTTGGCGCTAACGTCAAGTGCTGTCGCTGACGGCATCAAAACAACTCAGCGGGCGAAAGGACGTCTACCGCCATGTTTTATTGCCGACTGGTTGGAAATGGACACGCAGAGACTGTGTAGCTTGTTCTAATACCAGAAAATCATTCTCGGTAAGTTTTATTTTGTAATTTGAGCCATTTACGATTAAAATACCTAACGATTGTGTTGTGTTTTCTTGATTTAACACTCAGTTGTATTTCCAGCTGAAAGAAAAATGGCGCTCACCAACCAAGATCTTCCGACTTGATCCATGTTATTTCATCCAATAGAAGAGAGAAAACAGACATATTTTATTGGAACAAAAAATACACGTTTTCTTACAAAAGTTTAATTCTATAAAAAAAAGTATATGATAAAAAGATCATAACATGTTTGATCCCAGCCCTGATTTCAGCCTGAGTTGACGGTATCAGCCCTCGCCCTTCGGGCTCGGGCCGATACCGTCAACTCGGGCTGGGGACACCTGCACTTTACCGGTCGCTCTTTTTCCGAAGGAAAATCCACGTGAAGTAGGTAACTAAGGCCTGTATAAGAGAGGCGCGTGAGCGCGATTAAAAAATGAAAAATAAGCAAAAAATCGTAAAAACGATGTTAAAAATGAAAAGATCATACCCTTTTTTGGTTAAAACTAAGGTTTGAAACCGTAAGTTTTAACTGAATTTCAGAAAATTAGCCTTATCTGCCCTATCATTTCGAAGCTAGCCCGGCAAGAAAAGCGGAAGTGGGCGGAGCGAAGCTCCTTGTATTTCATTGGTCTAGCGCTAATTTGTTCTGTTGACCGCGAATCGCGCAACCGTCGGGGTCAGCGTTCGAAGTTTTTTGTTTGTAAACAAAACCACGTTGCGGCTGTCAAAATGTAAATAATGCCATTTGCTTATGATTTGTGCTGATAAAAGGAATTTAATATCTTGGCTTCAAGAAAAAGAAGTTTTAGGTGATTTTGGTGGCCTATGCGACAAATGCTTTAAAGGAAAAGTGAACTTGAGGACTGATTCTTCATACAGCAAAGACAGGTTGGTTTGGAGATGTACAAACAGCAAGTGTAACAAGAAGACATCCATCAGAGAAGGTAGCTGGTTTTCTCATACACACCTGTTGCTTGAACAAGCTATCAAACTCACATACTACTAGGTGTATAAAACTCCAACTGAATATGTTGCACGGGAATTAAAAATTGGAAGTGCTCATACACTTGCTGACTGGTATAATTTTGCGAGGGAAGTTTGTGTAGAAATTATAAAATCTGAAAATGAGCAGATAGGAGGGGTCGGCAAAGAAATAGAAATTGATGAATCCAAGTTCGGCAAACGGAAATTTCACAGGGGAAAGCGTGTAGAAGGTGTTTGGGTTTTCGGTGGAATAGAGCGTGACAGTAAAATATGTTTCTTTGAAATTGTTGAAGACCGGTCAGCTGCAACATTAATTCCAATCATCAAAAGGTATGTAAGCTATCTCTGCTTACACGACCACAGGATGCCGACGAAATTAGAACCTTATGCTCAAAACAACACAAGTTCGCAGTTAAACGTAGTTTATTCAAACTACTCTTTTCTGTATTCTCTCCTTTCTTCTAAACGACAAATCATAAATATTTGTAACGGTAAGCAAGACTACCTAAAGCAAATATAAATCCGGGAGTGCGTTTTTAATGCCAAGTTACCATTGCACAAGGGTAAATACGGTGGGCGGGGCACCTAAATTGTGAAAATAACAGGCCGAAAAGTTGATTCAAGCACTAACATGTCTGAGTTTCCAGGTTAATTTCAGGTATATGTAGATATAAGTATGTTTTCAGCTATCCCGCCGACAGGCTAACGGTCTGGAGGTGTGACAGGGAGCACGGTCGCGCCCCTGGTTGAATTTCTGACTTTCGACCAAAAATTGTCTAAGCGCGTCTGCTCTCCCGTATTTATAGACTTTGGGCAAGCACCACATGACCCAAATCAGCCAACCGAGACTCCGGATTCTGGACTGGGAATCCGAGCAACCAATGAGAGACGCGAACGGCATTCCTGTCAAGATTGAATGCGCCAGCCATGCGAATGCAACCTGTCAGGAATTCCGGTCTCTTCAAATTATTCATTTATTAGTGTACAGGAAAAGTCATGCGATGCTGCACCTACAGAGACAATTTTGCTGCATAAACTGACAGTAAACTTTGTGTTAAGTTCATTATAGTATGTGAATTATCTTAATTTGAAATTTCGAGCCGAAGAAACTTAGAGGGAGCCGATTGACAACCCACTTGACATTTACATCCGACAAGAAAAATAGTTCTCTTATTCTTTCTATAAAACCATTGGAATTAATATGTGTGGTGGATTTTCCTGAAGATTTCACTTTATAGTTTCTATAATGTTGGATAAAGTTAGTATAAGGTAAGTTTGTTGACCATATCGACATGAAATTCAGTTCTTGAATATGGGGATTCCCCTTCCAATATGGCGGCGAAAAACAGTAACCGAAAACTTCCAAGCTGCTCTCAAGCACTTTTATGGATTTCTCAAGTTCACAGAAGTTTTGAGATGGAGTCACATGTTCCTTGATGAGTAATTGGTGTATTCCATTTTATACTTGATGATTACTCAGTCCAAATTCGAAGAAAAAGACAGTTTCTTTGCAGTTCTTCCACCACAGTGAATCCTTAAGGGAATGTAAACATTGGTTTCCTTCTCAGAATGACATTTATATGACACTTTTGATCACCTTAACACTTTGATAATCTTATTATTAGCTACAAATAACAGAGAAGGTCAGCTCAAATGCCAAATTAACTAGTTTAGGGGTTACGGAAATTTAGTAAGGGGGTGGACCATGTGACATGTATGCATTCCATGCAGGCATGTTACATTTCCCCCCACCCAAGAAAAAGAAATTCGCCCGAATTAAAAACAACATTTGAGCAACACCACAAGAAAACTTAACTCATGATGTGGGTCAAATGACTGTATACTACAAAACTGATAGGGGAGTGGACATTCTCTGTTACACCTTAGCACACAATAATTAGCTATTTTTTTTTTCCTTTAGACTTTCCTGAATACAACTGCCTAATTTAACTTGATTTCACTGCTTTTAAAATTTTGGTACACTATTACAAATATTTTTCTTTTCTTTTCTAGGTTTATGATGGATCACTGAGTCTGAGAGGGACATCTTCAATCTGCTCCAATATCTGATCTTCTGATGTTTCTCTCATCATTGCCCCACACTCGAGTATCTGCAGCCACCTACTGTCACCTTCCTGGTTATCTGTTGTGTCATTGGCTATCCTCCGCAGCTGTTCGTACATGGTGTACCTGCTCTTTGCTGCTTCCTTCTGTGCCCGTGGTATGTGGTGGCAGGCTGTACCCGGTAAAGCCAGGAAGTTGAAACGGTCTAGCAGCTCAGACCTGGGCATCTTGACGACAGAAGCTGGCTCTCTAGTGGCCTCACACAACTTGTATGCTGCTACTTCCCACTGGAGCAACTTGGAGTCTCCGCTAAGATCTTTCCAGTCTGTTGGGGGCCAGGTAATGGTGGTGGATCCGGCCTTGATGGAGAGACTATGACTCTCCAACCATTCCCTTCGAGCAGGCTGGAAGAGAGGAATGCAGCCTCTTCTTAGCAGGTTTATGGCTCTCTGTGATGTTGGCAAACTGGAAAGGTCAGAGGCGTTGATTCTTGCCTTCTTTACCGGTGGTTCAAAGGTAGGCTTGAAGATGAGGAGGTCACAGATCAGGCCCTCCTCAATGCCCAGAACAGCTGCTATGTCCTCACGCTTGGACTTGCTGACGCACTCTTGAAACCTGGCATGTTGACTGGGTCCTTGAGCATCAAGATCCAAGGTAGCCATCCGTCTCGCGAGTGCCTGCATGGTCCTTGGGTTGCCAAAGATGTCATTTCCAAGTAGTGCCCGATAGTAGATGCTACCTTCCTTCAGCAGGGCGGAGCAGTTGTCTGGCATAAGGTTAAGCTTGAGAACCTTCAGCTGATCCTCTTGGTTGAATGTGGCCTCAGGTTCCCCCTCTGCATAGTCTGGTGCAAATGGTGGACTCTGAGCAAGGAGTGGTGATGGAGGTGGTACGGTTGTCACTGCTGGTGTGGTGGATCTTGACCTGGCTGGAGTACCTGATCTTGATCGGGCATGCTTAAGGGTCTTTTCTTGTTTCTCTGAAGGTTTGCTACATACACTCTTCAGTGGTGTGGGTGTGTATGCAGGCATCTGTCCTGGAGAAACTGTGGTAGAGGGGATGGGGGTATACTCTTCCCGCTGCTTCTCCCAGCCATCAAACCAGTCATCTTTCTTCTTCAGTCTGTGGCAGGTTGACTTCGCCAACATTGAGGTGATGGCTGCTCTAGCCTGTCTTGCCACTTCCTCACTCCTCCTGCTTGGCTTTATCACCCTGATGTAGTCCTCTGGATGCAGGCATAACCAGAAACCATTACTTTCTGTGAAGGCCTCATCTTTCAAGTCCCCGTCAGGATGACATTTCTGATAGTGGAACTTCAGATCCGCCACTCTCTTGAAGATCTTCTCTTCATATATGCAGCCCGGGCAAACGACCGCCAACCGGCTGTGGCGAACAGCAACATGCGCCTTCAGGCTCTTGTTGGTTCCAAGGACCTCTGGACACAACCAGCATTTACTTGACCTGGAAATACAGTGATAAACTCATAAGGTCCAGGAATCAGCTGGTAAGTATAGCTGAAATATATACTATTAAAAATGTTGTTGTTGTTGTCTTATTTTTTTTTTTTCTTGCTTTTCTTTTATAGCCAAAATTGATAAAGAAGGATTGAAGAATAAACTTATGAAACTGGCCTTCTGTCTTGTTTTATGTCTTTGCTTTATCATTCTGTTTCTGTTACAGCAATGGAGACACTGCTTGCCTCTCAGTACATGGTAATTTATAGTGTAGAAGATATATCATCATCACTGTCATATCATCATTGGCTCTTATTAACTGTTTATTTGTTTATTTAGTGTTTATGAGACAGAACATGCACTGTAAAAGTAGACATCAGGAATATATTCCTTATTCAGGCTTGTACCCATATTCAAGTAGTAAGCCCTGTTTCTCTTTTCATCTCTTGTTTTAAAAGAGCTTTCCAGGTTAAACTAGATCTCAATACTTAAATGCTTCACTGCACCTCATAGGTAATGGCAGATACTGTGCAGCTGAAAAATAGCTCCTGCTTACTGTTATAAGTACATTCTGCTAAATATTAAGGAAGCTCACATGACCATTAAGGAAGTCACAGGAGAGCTGTTGAAAATGAAATAGTGGTCTTGTGCTTTGGTAACTTGGCATTGGACTCCAATACGCAACATATTGTCTTGCTTGATTCGGCTAATCGTCTATGTAATAACAGCTATCATGGTTCGTGAACGAAAAAGGAAAAATAAATGAAGGTTACAGCCCCCCTGACATCCCGGGCATGCCAGAGCTACATACACTCTAGCTCCTCATTGAGCTTCTGTGTCTTCTAAAAGTCCCATGGAACAGCTGGGTGATCAAGCCAGATTTCCATTGACCATTTTCAAACATGACCAGCCACTCTGGCCAGGGTGCGACCAGCGCCAACCCTTTTCCCTCAAAGGAAACGACATACAAGGAACCATGACAAGTGCTATATTTTATTCTATTCACGCAAAAGAAAACAAAACAAATTTTAACAGATTCTAAACAACACGTCTGGGAAAATCATGGTATCTGTTCACTGTAACTTGTTCATAACCTTACTAAACCAGGCAGGAGTATTTCTGCCCTGGTATGGCTCTAAACGATCTATGTGAAACACAGTGGCCCTCTGTTTCTCTGATTTCTTAACAAGGTATGTAATATCATCTATCTTCTTCAGCACAAGAAAAGGGCCCTTCCATTTGCAGGAAAGCTTTGTACATACTCCTACTTTCCTGTGGGGATCAGCAAGCCACACTGCTTGTCCTGGGTACAGAGAACGCTTCTTTGCTCGGAGATCATAGTGGCGCTTCTGGTAGTCGGTGTTGATTTTCAAATGCTTCCTCGCAATCTCATGTGTTGTTTTCAGGCGGCTCTGAAGTTCAGATATATATGTGTCAGTGTCCCAAGGTTCATCCTGAGGGTTGGTTGAGAGGGGTCTACCAATTACAGCCTCAAGGGGTAATACAATATCCCTTCCGAAAACCATTTTATTGGGACTTTGATGAGTTGTTGAATTTATGGAAGCCCGGTATGCCATCATAACTTGTGGTAAGTATTCGTCCCATCTCTTTTGGTCAGTTTCACAGAACGAAGTGAGCATAGTCTGCAGGGTCCGATTGAACCTTTCAACATTGCCATTGGCCTGGGGTCTCATTGCTGTGGTTTGCGTTTTATCAATCTTAAGAAAGTTGCACATTTCCCTGAAAGCTGTAGACTGGAAATTAGTGCCCAAATCACTGTGAAGCTGCAAAGGGGTTCCAAATCTACACACAAACTCATTGACGAACACTCGGATGATTGTATCTGTCTCTTGATTTGGTATGGCATAAGCTTCGGTCCACTTGGTAAAGCAGTCAACAACAACTAGTATGAAGCGATTTCCATTTACACTGACAGGGAGAGGGCCCGTAATATCCAGAGCAACACGCTCCATGGGTTCACCCACCAGATACTGTCCAAGCGGAGCACGATTTCTTTTTATAGGTAATTTTCTTGCCGTGCACTGGTCACAAGACATACAATAGTTGTCAATGAATTTTCTCATAGCTGGCCAGTAGAAGGAATGTTTTATCTTCTCCAGTGTTTTCTCAGCACCAAGATGACCAGCTGATGGGATGTCATGGAAGTATTTTGTCACCTCCTCTCTTTTGCAAGTAGGAACTACCAGCTGGAGAAGGGTTTCACTTGTCTCATCAATAGTAAATTCTCTGTAGAGCATTCCTGCGTGCACTTTAAGTCGGTCCCACTGCCTCCAGAGGGTTTTCAATGCTGATGTTCCAGATGATACTTGGTTCCAGGCAGGCCGTAGTGCACCGTCTTCCTTTGCCTGTAGAAACATTGCCATACTGCTATCATTCAGTTGTAAGATCCGAATGTCTGGTGGCTGCCAGCCATTAAGCATCTCTTGACAGGGCTTCAACTGACATTCAGCCTTTGCCTGTTCACTTCGTGTGGTGACTCTGGTGGTTTCCTGTGGTGGGGAATCAGGCTCTGATGATTCAGCTGTGGTGCAGCACACATACTCATCGGTGACTATGTCTTCAGTACACAGACTGTGGTTTTCTTGGTTAAGATCCGCCTGTCTTTGACAGACTTTACATGGCTTTCGCGAAAGGGCGTCAGCTGTCATGTGATTTTTTCCGGAACGGTGCTGTGTGGTAATATTGTACGTTTCTAACTGCTGTAACCATCTAGCTATTTGACCTGTTGGGGCCTTCCGACTCCGTAGCCAGCTAACCGCAATGTTGTCTGTTCGCAGCAATATCTCCTGGCCGTACAGATAAGAATGGAAGGTTTTAAGGGCCACAATAACTGCCAGTAGTTCTTTTCTTGTGGTGCAGTATTTCTGTTCATGCTGATTTATGCTTTTACTCATGTAGGCAATCACACGCTCATGTCCATTCTGGACTTGCGAAAGCACGCCGCCAACCGAGAAGTTACTTGAGTCGGTATCGACTATGAATCTCTGGCCAGGCAAAGGATAACCAAGGACTGGTGAAGTTGTAAGCATCTGTTTCAATTTGTCAAAGGCATCTTGACATTCAGGGGTCCAAACAAATTTTGCGCCTTTCTCACATAACTTGTGAAGAGGTCTTGCTATCTCTGCAAACCCAGGGCAATACCTTCTGTAGTATGAGGCGAGGCCAAGAAAGCTGCGGCACTGCTTTGCTGTTATGCAGGGAGGCCAGTCCTGGATAGCAGAAACTTTCTCTGGATCTGTGGATACTCCAGTTTCAGAAACTATGTGTCCAAGAAATTTAGTTTGTTTCTGAAAGAACAGACATTTTGAAGGTTTCAGTTTTAAATTTGCCATTAGCAGCCTTTGAAAAACTCTCTCCAAGCGTTCAATCCCCTCTTCGAAGGAGCTGCTCATCGACAAAATGTCGTCCATATACACCAACAATTCTACCCATTGCAAACCTCTGAGTACACTTTCCATGAGTCGTTCAAAAGTAGACGGGCTATTGACCAATCCAAATGGCATAACAGTAAAGTGAAAGAGTCCCAGGCTTGTTGAGAAGGCGGTACGCTCACGGCTATCCTTTGCAAGGCCAACTTGCCAAAATCCAGAATTAAGATCCATTGTGCTGTACCATTTGCTACCAGTCAGAGAGTCAAGGCATTCATCCACTCTTGGTAGAGGGTATGCGTCTTTCTTCGTTAAACTGTTCAAAACACGGTAATCAACGCAAAATCGCACTGTGCCATCTTTCTTTGTCACGAGGACTACGTTTGAACTCCATGGGCTGCTTGATGGCTCGATAATGCCCCGCTCAAGCATCTTTTGAATTTCTGCTCGCTCCGCCTCACGCTTACCCAAAGGCTGTCGCCTTGCCGGTTGCCTGACAGGAATAGCACTACCAGTATTAATACTATGTTGAACAAGATTTGTCAAACCGAGGTCATCTGCAGATTTAGCAAAAACTTGGCGGTAGCCAAGGAGAAGTTTTGCAAGCACTTCTCTTTGGTCAGAATTTAAATGCACTGAGCTTCTTTCAAAAAGATCATGTAAGTGTTCCGGAAGCTGGGCACTTGCAGGCTTTGTGGTGTCCAGAGGGACTGTTTCTTTTAATAACCCAACGCGGCTGTTTGGCTCATTGTCAACGTACGACTGGCATGTACCTAGAAGTTGCTTTGCATGCAAAGTAATGGGTTCTTCATTACAGTTCACAACGCTCACTATTTTTTCTTCTAAATCTAATACGCCTGGAATCATTGATGCCTTGCTTTTTGTGCTGCCAGAAGGTTCTGCATAACCATAATTTGTCAGATTTTCAGACCCAGGTATATCAACAGGTAGCCAAATTCCCGAGTGCGGCGGCACGAGTGTAGTTCTACGCACTTCTACTCGGCATGTCACGTCAGCTTTTCCATATATGCAGCACTGTATCTCGCCCTGATCGGTGTGCAATACATACTGCTTGTAGTTTATACGGTTTACGTACTTCAGCAGGAAATCCTGCCCAAGTATTCCATCCAGGCCTATGTCGCAAATGACGGCTTTTTGTGGATAAATAGATCCATTAAATTTGATTGGAAGTACCAGAGAGCCATATGTTTTGATCAGGTTCCCATTTGCATCACGCACTTTTAAGTTGTCAGGCTTCTTAGTACTTTGATTTTTCTCGGGTAACTGTTCAAACACTGATTTCGAAAGCAGAGTTACTGTGGACCCATTGTCAATCAAAAATTCAATATTTAATCCCAAAATTTCGCCCTTAGTATAAAACCCGTTGTCCCAGGGACTGTTCGGTTGCCCAATTTGACCATGGCGAATTTGTGTTTCCGTAGGCCCTTGATCTGCGATAGACTCAGTCGGCTCCCGGCCTACAGAGACGACTGATTCCCGTTTCCCTGATTCGCATTTTCTGTGTTCTGTCTGTTTGTTTGGTGGTAATGACTCTGATTATTGTATGGACAATTTCTGTACATGTGAAATGGCGAATTGCAAGTAAAGCAGGTTCTTTTGGCAGGTCTCTGTGCATTAACACTTTGTTTCGGTACTGTTTGCTGCTGTAATTGGGTCTGCCTCTCAAGCCTATCTAATCTAGCCTCAATTCTTTCTAATGCGGTCTCAAGCGTTGACTGTTGCTGCGATGCAGCTTTGTTGAGGGGAGATGAATCAATCGTACGCATGTTCGACCGCTTACGGTCCGAGTTGTCTCCCATAATGGCCTCATAGCGCTCAATAACGTCCACAGCCTCGGCAACCGTACGGCAGTCTTTGTCAATGCATCGGCACTTCATTTCAAGCGAGACACTTTTATATAATTGGTTTAGTGCCAGTGCTTCTTGCGCAAGCGAATCTAAATTACAATAGGCCTTCTGTGCCATTTGTCTTATGTCATCCCCAACGGCGGCACTGCTTTCATTTGACTCGCGACGACGCATTTCTAACTTAGCTAACCATCTATTCTGATGTCTACTACTGCCAAATCTTTGGTTAAGACTTGATACTAACGATCGGTAGCTGTTTTTCTCCTCGCGCGATAAACTCATGTAATATGTCCTTGCTTGGCCGCGAAGACTTGCTGCCAACATCAGTACTTTCTGCCGGTGATCCCACTTACTGAGATCGGCGCAGTTCTCAAAATGAGAAATATATTCTTCCCAGCTTTCCAGTCCGCTATATGGGTCAGGTTTAACAGTGGGGCCATTATAGTGCCACTGCGTGTCGCGCGTTCTGTGTGCATACCTATCAGGGCTTAGCGATCCGCGATGTGGGCTAGCACCGGGCTGATAAACAGGGCTAGTACTGCTGTATCTTGGTCTTTGATTTCTGTAATGTGCCATACGGGGGCTGCGCCCTCTGACGTGCCTAAATGGGCTTCTAGAACGGGTACGGACAGGAGAATTTGTCTCAGGGGCCTCTCCCTCGGTCTCTGTGGCGCTGTCTACATCCCCTTGCCCTAATTCTTGAGCTTGGTCTCTAAATTCAATTTCAGGGTCAGAATCTGCCATTGTTTGACAAATAAATCTAACAGCTTGGAATGGAAAGAAATTCAAGAGTTCTCTTTGGTATAATTTTCTTTTTCCACAAAAAAATAGGCCTACTGCGATTCAGATCAATTGTCAGGTATGGATTCTCAGTTTTGTCATAAGGCTAACGACGTCCCACTTCTTCTGACACCAAATATGTAAGCTATCTCTGCTTACACGACCACAGGATGCCGACGAAATTAGAACCTTATGCTCAAAACAACACAAGTTCGCAGTTAAACGTAGTTTATTCAAACTACTCTTTTCTGTATTCTCTCCTTTCTTCTAAACGACAAATCATAAATATTTGTAACGGTAAGCAAGACTACCTAAAGCAAATATAAATCCGGGAGTGCGTTTTTAATGCCAAGTTACCATTGCACAAGGGTAAATACGGTGGGCGGGGCACCTAAATTGTGAAAATAACAGGCCGAAAAGTTGATTCAAGCACTAACATGTCTGAGTTTCCAGGTTAATTTCAGGTATATGTAGATATAAGTATGTTTTCAGCTATCCCGCCGACAGGCTAACGGTCTGGAGGTGTGACAGGGAGCACGGTCGCGCCCCTGGTTGAATTTCTGACTTTCGACCAAAAATTGTCTAAGCGCGTCTGCTCTCCCGTATTTATAGACTTTGGGCAAGCACCACATGACCCAAATCAGCCAACCGAGACTCCGGATTCTGGACTGGGAATCCGAGCAACCAATGAGAGACGCGAACGGCATTCCTGTCAAGATTGAATGCGCCAGCCATGCGAATGCAACCTGTCAGGAATTCCGGTCTCTTCAAATTATTCATTTATTAGTGTACAGGAAAAGTCATGCGATGCTGCACCTACAGAGACAATTTTGCTGCATAAACTGACAGTAAACTTTGTGTTAAGTTCATTATAGTATGTGAATTATCTTAATTTGAAATTTCGAGCCGAAGAAACTTAGAGGGAGCCGATTGACAACCCACTTGACATTTACATCCGACAAGAAAAATAGTTCTCTTATTCTTTCTATAAAACCATTGGAATTAATATGTGTGGTGGATTTTCCTGAAGATTTCACTTTATAGTTTCTATAATGTTGGATAAAGTTAGTATAAGGTAAGTTTGTTGACCATATCGACATGAAATTCAGTTCTTGAATATGGGGATTCCCCTTCCAATATGGCGGCGAAAAACAGTAACCGAAAACTTCCAAGCTGCTCTCAAGCACTTTTATGGATTTCTCAAGTTCACAGAAGTTTTGAGATGGAGTCACATGTTCCTTGATGAGTAATTGGTGTATTCCATTTTATACTTGATGATTACTCAGTCCAAATTCGAAGAAAAAGACAGTTTCTTTGCAGTTCTTCCACCACAGTGAATCCTTAAGGGAATGTAAACATTGGTTTCCTTCTCAGAATGACATTTATATGACACTTTTGATCACCTAAACACTTTGATAATCTTATTATTAGCTACAAATAACAGAGAAGGTCAGCTCAAATGCCAAATTAACTAGTTTAGGGGTTACGGAAATTTAGTAAGGGGGTGGACCATGTGACATGTATGCATTCCATGCAGGCATGTTACAGGTATGTTAAACCAGGCTCTGTAATTTTGTCAGACTGCTGGAAAGCCTATGGTACTCTGAAAGAAGAAGGCTATACCCACCTTACAGTTAACCATTCTGTGACATTTAAAAATAAAGAAACTGGAGCCTGTACCAATCTCATAGAGAGCACATGGAATGCTGTAAAAAAATCATTCCCCAAATATGGAGCTCAAAAGCATTTCTATGACAGTTATTTAGTGGAGTATATAATCAGGAAACAGTATCTAAATGATGCAGAGGACAAATTTTTGCAATTTTTGAAGTTGATAAAGAAAGTCTATTAAAATCTAAAAAAGTTCCTTCAAGAGCAGAGAATACATACAGAAGTAGGAACATGGGCCAGACTACGTAGTTTCGGCTAATAAAGCCTCGTCAGTGACCCTGACAATATCTGGTGACGAAACCAGGAAAAAGCATACAGTAATTTCTTAATTTTAATTGGGCAGTCGCTTCAAACACTGATTGATTCAAAAGGATCCAAATTGTATAAAAGACGATGATCTAGAATAATAGTCTAAATCGATCTCAAATTTTAGATTTCTCAGAATCTATCCTCTGATCTCAAAGGATATAAATGAAATATTATCTGCACTATGGATGATGTACGGGGAGACTTTTTACGGCCGCCACACGGCACAACACCAGCTGCAGTGAGGTACAATTAAAATCTAAAAAAGTTCCTTCAAGAGCAGAGAATACATACAGAAGTAGGAACATGGGCCAGACTACGTAGTTTCGGCTAATAAAGCCTCGTCAGTGACCCTGACAATATCTGGTGACGAAACCAGGAAAAAGCATACAGTAATTTCTTAATTTTAATTGGGCAGTCGCTGCAAAGACTGATTGATTTCAAAAGGATCCAAATTGTATAAAAGACGATGATCTAGAATAATAGTCTAAATCGATCTCAAATTTTAGATTTCTCAGAATCTATCCTCTGATCTCAAACGATATAAATAAAATATAATCTGCACTATGGATGATGTACGGGGAGACTTTTTACGGCCGCCACACGGCACAACACCAGCTGCAGTGAGGTACAATTAAAATCTAAAAAAGTTCCTTCAAGAGCAGAGAATACATACAGAAGTAGGAACATGGGCCAGACTACGTAGTTTCGGCTAATAAAGCCTCGTCAGTGACCCTGACAATATCTGGTGACGAAACCAGGAAAAAGCATACAGTAATTTCTTAATTTTAATTGGGCAGTCGCTTCAAAGACTGATTGATTTCAAAAGGATCCAAATTGTATAAAAGACGATGATCTAGAATAATAGTCTAAATCGATCTCAAATTTTAGATTTCTCAGAATCTATCCTCTGATCTCAAAGGATATAAATAAAATATAATCTGCACTATGGATGATGTACGGGGAGACTTTTTACGGCCGCCACACGGCACAACACCAGCTGCAGTGAGGTACAATTAAAATCTAAAAAAGTGCCTTCAAGAGCAGAGAATACATACTACCCTGGAAAGAAAAAAGGCAGCCTTTAACTGAAATTCAAGGAAATGTGGAAGAGGAAGAACAACTACAGACAGTGAACGATGATGATGAGCCAGTGAACAACAGTCTTTTGGACCTATGTGATGATTAATTTTCAGGTAAGTGGTATTGTCACTGTTTGTTAATGGAGATCGTAGTTGGGGGCTTCCGCCCCCACACCCCCGCTCTATGTCCAAATTAAAAAAGTTGTTTCGATTTAAATAAGGCTATCTATAGCCGAATATAAATTCTTCAGCTAAATATTGTCACAGAACGTCGAAAATCATAATAGCAATGCTATTTTCATGTCGAAAATACACTGAATCGCAACCGGTAAAATCCAAGATGGCCGACTTGTAAACAAAATTAGGCTCCGCCCACTTAGCAACAGTTCGCTCATGCGCACTCGGTACAACCAATATGGCGGACAAGAGACCGGTAAAGTGCAGAATATCCTCGGGCTGAGATTCGGGCTCGGGTCGATACCGTCAACTCGGGCTGAGATTCGGGCTCGGGCCGATACCGTCCATTTTTTGTTGTTGTTTCCCCCCCCTCCCGCCCCCATTGTCTGTAAATTATTCTATTATAATATTTTTGTAATATATCACTTTTCGAGAATAATAGATAGTACACATATAGCGATGAATCAGCGATGGTTCGACGTTGTTTACCTGCTGGGACATTTGTTTGTAGTACAACAGAGCTACCAATTCCCAACCGATTTTCTTGATTAATAGGCCTATCCTTTTCTTTATTTTTTTCTTCTTCTTTACTACCTGTATAAACTAGCGTTTATTGCTTCGTTGCGGAGCGGGAGTGTTGGCGACCTGATTTCTTTCACGCGAACGGAAAACTGAGCATTTTTCTTGTCATTTGATATATTTTTATATATGTTTTCCGTGTTCGATATCGCGAAGAAGCCATGCCGAGGACACTCCCTTCTGCAACGGAATAAAGAACAACTTACCAACTGTTTATGTATATATATCCGTAATATAATTCTCGGTCGTTTTCTTTGAAACTTAATTCACAAAATTAAGAATAATTATTTTTTCTTTTTAACTGATTTTTCTCTTTATCTGTATGTGAAATGAACTGATCCTCTCGTGCACAGCCTGAAGCGATCTTTTAAAATGCACGTGTTTGATGTGAGAAAGGTTACAGTAAGGGAAAGGCAAAAAGGTTATAGTGCACTAGAGAGTTGGTTCATTATAAGGAAAAGTTTTGAAGCAGCGTCGATGCAGCGCCCATTGTTGCATCCACGCTGGTGCATCGCCTCCGTGTGTTGCAGTATTAATTTATATGAATTCATTGAGTGGGCGAGTTAACAGTAAAAATACAATACATGAAAATTGACAAAATGATGATCACAAATGTATGTTTGTAAATCTGGAAAAAAAATGGATATCCAATTGTCTTTTTTCTCTTTTTTATTTGTTCACTTCCAGAGCCTTTAAGATATTAAGCAGTTCTTATGAGTATAAAAACATCCCTACCCCTGTTGCCTGTTCGCCCCTCCCCCGCCCCACCCCCTTATCTTTTCAAGGCGAGAGCTACGGATTGTGGCAATCTCATGATTCCATGTGGACATCAATGGAACCGCGTTGTTACGGCGGTTCTAGTGATGGACCCCATGGGATGTCTCTGTCGGTTTAAAGATGTTAGTCGGATCCCGCGCTCGTCCGAAGCCGTCTGTTATCGGGTTTCTCTCCTTTCCTGTTTTGTGTCCCAAACAGTATTTCGGTTCAGTGCGGTAAGTCTATCCCTTTTCGCTGGCAATTTCATTGCAAGGTCGTGGCGATCTTGCAAAGCATCCCGGCGGGCGCATGACGTCGAGAAGACGTCATGCTGACGTGAATGCGACGTCTGTACATCGCGTCGACGCCGGTGTTGCATCGTTGGGAGGTCGTGCGCCTGCTTGGAAGGTCATTTAGCCGCGAAAGGGGTTTAGTTTCGAAATTGTTTAAAATTAAATATTCATGTTTATGCTACCATGTATGTGCATATATGTGTTGACTCATGTATGTCACAAATGTGACCTGAGTTTTCTTAATAAAATGACTTTGACTTTGACTACAACAGTTTATATGAGCCGCGACACGACAAAACCAACAAAGTGGTTGTGCGCCCTGGCATACTCAGATCAGCCTGGGCATCTACCCAGTCAGATCAGATTTTTCACTAAGCGCTGAAATGGTAGCTAAGGGTCTTAACTACCTCCATGCGGACAGCGAAGACGCTGATCAGACTAGGCGGATGCCCAGGCTGATCTGAGTCTGCGCTGGCCGCACAACCACTTTGTTGGACTTCTCGTTTCGCGGCTCATATTATGAATGCATGGGCTGCGGGGTCGCGTCAATTAATTGATATTCATCAAGGTCAGAAAGGCATGTAATTTTCTGTTTCTTGCCACTATTATCAAGTATGTGAGGGTACACTGTAAAAAATGTGTTTAATGCAGTCCGATTTTTTATGTGTTTAAATCGTAACATGTTTAATTTGCAACATGTTTAGGTTTATGTTTAGATATTAAACATGTACAAAACTGGTTATATCTTCCTTTTATTTTGAAAATTTCCTCTGTCAACATTTTCGTCTCTTTTTTCGTTCTTCAACGGGGAAAAGAGAGAATGGATTCATCCAAAACGCGTAACAGAATAAAACGTGTTCAGCAGACTTTGTCCGGGAAAATAATAGAAAAGGCGTACATGTTTAGCTATATGACATATTCCTTAACATGTTTACACCTAAACATGTAACCACTTGTGTTTTATAGCTAAGCGCGATTTTTACAGTGTAGCTGGCGTATACAGGTAACTATTTATTCTCTGTAGTTTCCTACATTCATAAGCTAGCACTTTCCTACCAGGAGTCAAGTCCTCGTTTATAAAAAACTTTCTTTACACGGTCTTCGCGTGGCTTAGCACGCCCGCTCAAGACTGCCTCAGCCGCGTGGAGGTGTTTGTAAATTTGATAAATATCTCCCGATTTCGACGAGGACCGGTGCCATCAGCCTTGTTTTCACGGTGACTAAATGTTGCGAAACGAAAAAAGTCATAGTTACCAAACGACTGGATGACCAGGTCCTTTGGTAACTATGACTCTTTTTCGTTTCGTAACAGCTCTTTTTTAGTTTCGTAACATAATTGAAAACAAAGTTAACCGGCAGTGATAATGATATTCCCCAGCAGGCTCAACGGAACAAATCCATAAGATGTACATTCTGGCACCGAGTCTGTCAGTGTCCTGTACAGTTCGAAGAAGAGCCCCGGTAGCAGAGTGGGTTAAGCGCTGGCCTACTGCTCTAGCGGACCTGGGTTTGAGCTCCGCTTGAGGCGTTTCGTAACATCATGGAAAACGTATTTTACTCCCCCCACCCCACCCCAGGAGGGTCTATAAGATGTACATGCTGGCGTCGAGTCTGTCAATGTCCTCTACAGTTTGAAGAAGAGAAGCCCCGGTAGCTGAGTGGGTTAAGCGCTGGCTTACTGATCTAGTGGACTTGGGTTAGAGCGCCGCTTGAGGCGTTTCGTTACATGATGAAAAACGTATTTAACCACCAGGAAGCTTGACGGAACAAATTTATAAGATGTACGTTTTTGCACCAAGTCTGTCAATGTCCTGTGCAGTTCGAGGAAGAGGAGCCCCGGTAGTTCAGTGGGTTAAGCGCTGGCCTACTGATCTAACGGATCTCGGTGAGTGCCCCGCTTGAGACGAGAATCTTTCCTACCGTAAACGGGGTTCCTTTGCACAAATCCTTTAATTATCACCTTCCCATCGTCCTGATATGACTGAAATACTGTTGAAAAGAACATAAAATCGGCGATTCCACAAAATAGGCTACGAAAGTGGATGCATGCATATTCAGACAGAAAAAGTCACTGTACACGAAAAAATTGCAATAAACCAAAGATAAAAGATTTACTATTCATACTAGAATGCTGAAAGCATATAAATATATCATCTTACCTTCTAACTTATCCGTTTTTTATGCCACGTTCAGTCCAAATTTCGTGTTTTGCATCATGGCGAAAGGTCCTGGTTCCCGTCCTGTGTTTTCAGTCATCCGACGCGCCGCCCTCCTTCCGTGGAACAACCTCCATGTTGAGGTTGACGATACTTGTGCTTTATCGTTTGGATGCCATCGGACCGAAGTTTAATGGAACGAATCACTTTTCTGACTGCTCCTGTTACATTTCGGGTCAAATTTTGCGTATATCGAATCCTTTTTGCGTCTTTATTTCAAGACCATTTGTTAGGGCAATATTTTACCATTGTTGCCGTTTACACAGTCCTAAACCAGTCTGTGTCAACGTTTACCGTTGGTCAGATGGATATACAAAGTTGATGGCGATTGGTAAGTTGTCTGCTCAACTCCGCCCTTTTACTACAACTTCGTCTGCTCAACTCCGCCCTTTTACTACAACTTACTATTTTCACAGATACTTTTACAACCGTTGTTAATTTTCTGCCTTGGTGAGACAACTATGTCTTTTGAACTTCCAACCATTTTTGATGGTCTGCAGGAATGTTGTGTGGGGAAAACCTGCATTTCAGACTTCCAACATTTGCCTGAGAGGCTCATAAATAGGGATCGTTGTCCACCAATGCCCCTCCTGTGTGATAGGGAAAAGTACTGCGTTGGTTGTGGTCTCCCCAGTAGACATTCTAACAACATAAGGGATGTTTTGGAAGACAAACAAGAAGATGTTGCTAATGTCATGTACGATAATGGGTTTAAGGCCCTGTTTCCAGGCAACACCCTCAATGTCTGGATACAATATAAGGTCAGCCATAGGATGTTTCAGCGAGTGTCTACCTATTCAAGCTGCCGCAGGAATGTTGTCAATATCATAGCTGAGCTGCCTTACAATAACTGTTTTATACAGCATCATCAAACCTACAGATATGCCCCCAGTACATTGGCACTGAGCAGCTTCTAAAGAGGATTTTAAGGGAGGCAGTTGGCTTGTTTGAAGAAACCATTGATGATGACTTTCCTGAATTTTATTGCACTTGCTAGGTATTGTATAAGTTGGATATGATTGTTCCCTTATGTGATTGTTGGATGTGATTGTTCCCTTAAATTATATAAAAAATAAAGTAATAGAAATGTCAACAAATGAATTAAAAAATGGAAATGAATCAATTTCCTGCAGGAATTATTTTAAATTGTATAATAACAGTAATAATGATGCTGTAACAGTATGAAAAAGAACCCAAAGAAAAACAAGGTAACAAATTAACATCCAACCATCATGCATCAATTTGTAACACAAAGCAATGAACAATAATGAAAAATCATACAACACTGTGTAAACTAGATTTAATTTGGCAAATAGTAGTTGTTGGTAGTATTTAAACAGGTTAAAAACAGTAAGCAGCATAGGCCAACGCAAAATAAAATGGTAAGCAATGTGTACCTGCACAGAAGAAAATAACTATTGGCACTCAAAACACCTAAAAAGTTAACAGTAAAAACAGCAAACAAAAAGAATCCAACAGGCATGCATCAACTATCCAAAACAAGCAATGCAATGAACACACATTATAAACAAACAAGCATGCAAAACATACGGTACCAAATGCTAAGTAAAATAAAACAAAAAGATTAGTAGTTATATCAGTTTTAAGCAGTGTAAATTGTAGTGTAGAATGTAGATCTGACATAATGAAATGGAGCAAATGGTATGAAGTAGCAGTGTGTAGCAATTTGCAGTATCAAATTAGTGGAGGGTTACCTTTTGCAATTTACAAAAATTATGAACTAAATAATATATTCTATTTACAGGCAAATCATGAATCACTGGTACTATGAAAAAATGAAACAGTTTCAAGAAGAAACTAAACATCTACCGGCATCAGAGGGCAGAGCAGCTCAGATTCTTAAATGGCTGAGTTTTCCCAGCAGTTGTTTCATTGAGCAGATACATAAATCTCTCTATAATTTAGAGGAGGCTGAAGCTTTAGAGTTCTTGACAAAACACTATAGTAAAATTGCTTACATTGGTTTCCCTCTGGTAACTGAAGATATGGGATTTCGAAGAGAACTAACCAATGATATTTTTGGTTCCAGGTGCAATTACTATGAGTTCATGGTGGTTCGTCTAGACCAGGATTTCAATCTTATGATCAGAAGGAAGTCAGATTCGATTACCCTAACATTGAAGTTTCAAGAACCACTCCGTCGGACGCTTTGCTCAGGAACATACTCTCCTGGCTACAGATGCTGGCTAATGATTAGAGTCTTCAAATATTTTACCTTTGAAGATATAAATTTTGATGACTTTTGAGACTCTTGTAGACATATAAAACTCAGTTGTTTTAGTTTTTCTGGATCTAACTCATATGTTCTAAATGTTTGATTTGCTCATGTCCGTCTGTTGGTAGTCCCCCACTCATCTGAGCTTTCTAAGTTTACCCATGTTTGTCTGTCATTTTTGCATAATCTATATTTCTGAGTTTACCCGTGTTTGTCTGTCTGCTGCATAATCCATCTTTTCAGAATTTATTGATAACAATTTGTCACTTTGTTCATCCACTGTCTGTTCCATGATGATGTCTATCATTGAACTTGGCAAAATCACAGGTGACAATGACTGCACCCTTAAGTTTCTTCGTAGCAAAGAGCTGTTAAGGAATGGTGTATTGTGCAGTAATTGTAATCTATGGATGAGTCAGATCACTGATAGCTCTAAAGCAGATGGTTATTTCTGGCGATGCAATTCATGTAAGTGCACCAGAGGAGTGAGACAGGGCAGTTTCTTTGAAAGTCAGAAGTTGAGACTTCCTGTTCTTCTGACAATTCTTTACCTTTTTTCTAATGGAATAAGTGGAAGTCAAGCTTCGTCTATGCTTGAATCTGAATGTAATTCCAACTCTATTTATGATTGGTACAATTTGTACCGTGACCTGATGTCTAGGTCACTACTGGAAAACCCTGCGCAGCTGGGGGGCATCGACAAAGTTGTTGAAATAGATGAATCAAAGTGGGGCCGCAAACGTAAATACCATGTAGGACGGGGCACCGCTTACTCTCAATGGATCTTTGGTCTTATTGAGCGTGGGACAGGAAGAGTTGCTCTGCTGACTGTGAGAAGCAGGAAAGCTGATGAATTGATCCCCAAAATAATCAGAACAGTTCTTCCTGGAACCACTATAATCTCAGATGAGTGGGCTGCATACAGGTCATTACCCCAACATGGTTTCATTCATAAAACTGTAAATCACAGTCAGAATTTTGTAGACCCATTAACAGGAGCACACACACAAACTATAGAAGGCTTTTGGGGTAATGCCAAGCACATGTTTAAATCTATGCATGGGTCTACAGCCATTCAGTTACCAGCACATCTGGATGAAATAGTATTTAGGTGGAACAATAAAGGCACTGATATGTTTGAATTACTTATTACTAAGATGGCACAATTCTATCCTGTATCGCTTCAAGCTGACCCTGTTGTTATTGCCGGCATGCCACCTATAATTTACAATTCTGATAAAGTTCATAAGCAAAAATAAGTAGGCTGTAGACCCTGGGCATCATCTTCTGAGTTCGACATCTCTCTATCTCTTCACACTGAAAAGTGAAAAAAAAAGTTTTTTAATTTCCTTACTTCAAAATGTGCTTTCTTGTAATGTCAAAAATAAAATGCAAGCAGTAACTATCTGAATACTCTTTGTGTCGGCTAGATTTTTGCACAGTATATATATGTGCAAAAAAATTGTCAACACATTTTTATGCCGATCAGCCTCTGACTGCATTGTATTTCTGACACATCACTTCAGGGAAACTGTGTATTGCCAATTAGGATTATTACAGTATTCATATTATGTCCTGTCATCAGTTTACCTACTTTTTAATTCATTCATTTATAATGTATGGTTGCTTTCAACATGGAAAATTCTATGTGATACATAATACTATAAGTACTTTAACTGTCTGCTGAGCTGTGACGTTATTAACGTCAAACGTTATTATAGTAGTTACCTCCCTTGGTACTGTTACTGTTCATAGACGCAGACAGCTATAAACTGCTTGCTGTTTCAATCTCTATTTGTGAGACTTGGAATTACTATCTGTTACTGCTTTACATTGGATTACAGTTAGGATATACAGAGCTGCATATAAATAAATATAAGGTAATTGTCTATTAAGTATTTTTCCTTTATATTATTGCTGCAGAGACTTCAGATACTAACATTCTTAGGACAATGATGTCTTAAACCACCAGAACAGTTACAAGTTTGTTTGTATCAAATGTACATTGTACAACCAGTTCTAAATGATATGGGTAGTGACTTCTTTTTAAATATTTCCCAACTATAACTGGTATCATTATTAGAACAGCCTTCATATGTTTACTCATTCCACGGTCCAAAATACCATCTGATAACACATATTTTTGGACTTATTATTATAATTTTTCCTTCCTTGTCAATATTTGACATCATGACTGGATGAGTGGGTGTGTTTCTTTTATGATAACACATATTCTCAGACTTATTATGATTTTCCCTTCTTTTTCAATATTTGACATCATGAGTGGGTGTGTTTGTTTTTTCTCTTTATAATAACACATATTCTCAAACTTATTATTATGATTTTCCCTTCCTTGTCAATAGTTGGCATTCTTACTTTGCCATTAAGGCTTATTTGGGTTATTATGGAACATGTGGATAAATTTAATATAGCGATGTTTCCACAATTTTCATATTTTCCATATTTTAGAGATTTTCTACGTACACATTTCAATATTTCTTAGCCAAGGCGTATCATTGTAATATTGTGAAAACATCCATATACACAGATGTTTCCACAATTTTCAGATTTACTATAATTTACCATATTTCCTTTCAACATTCTTCAGCCAAGGCTTATTATTGTTATCTTAGGAATGTGGAAACATCACTATATACTGATGTTTCCACATTTTTTAGCTTTCCCACAATTTGCCATAATTTTCTTTCAACGTTTTTTTGCCAAGGCAAATGTTTGTTATCCTCAAAATGTGGAAACATCTGTATATAGCAACGTTTCCACATTTCTAAAATAACTAACATATGCCTTGGCTAAAAAATGTGGAAGCATCGCTATATAGGGACGTTTCCACATTTCTATAATAACAAAAATTGCCTTGGCTGCAAATTGTGGAAACATCGCTCTATATAGGGATGTTTCCAAATTTCGAAAATAACCAAAATAGGCCTTGGCTGCAAATTGTGGAAACGTCGCTATATAAGGATGTTTCCACATTTTTGAAATAACCAAAATATGCCTTGGCTGCAAATTGTGGAAACGTGCAAATTGTGGAAACATAGCTATATAGAGATGTTTCCACATTTGTGAAATAACAAAAATATGCCTGGGCTGAAAAATTGTGCAAACATCGCTATATATGGATGTTTCCTCATTTGAAAAAATAAGGAAGGGAAAATATTAATAATAAATCTATAAATATGACTTCGGAGAACCCGAGACAATAACATCTACATCTACTAATTAAGTGCATGGCCAATATTGGCATAGTCGCACTGTGTTGGCATCTCATTTGAATAAATAAGGAAGGGAAAATATTAATAATAAATCTATAAATATGACTTCGGAGAGCCCGAGACAATAACATCTACATCTACCAATTACGTGCATGGCCAACATTGGCATAGTCGCACTGTGTTGGCATAGTTTAACATATTAAATAGGAAGGAAAAACAATATTAATAAGTCTCTACAGATGTCCTATTTTGCAGACAATTGTTATCCATCAAAAGGAAGGAAGGAAAAATTACAATAATAAACTGTGATTCTCCAATTAGTGGACATCGAGGGTTACCAGCGAAGTTTGTCTTCTCCAGTTGGTAATCCCAGTACATCAAACAATATATCTTACAAAGCTTACCTTTTAATTTGAAAAAAAAAAAAACACAATGGGCGCTGCCTCGTGGTCATTATTCGCATTGTCAGACGATAACTTTCGAAAGATCTAAATTTTCTCGTGCTCCTCCTGCCACAATCCTTTTGACGTCACAAAAACTAGACTGGTTTGGATATCCTAACCTCAGAAATCGCTATTTGGGTAAAACCTAGGAGTCATGACCTTCACCTGCCTAATGGAACTATCGAATGTTTTATCAATTCTAGCAGTTCTGAATTTACAAGTTTAGTCCCATTAATTATATTTTCAAGCATTTAATACAAATATACGAAAACAAACGCGTGTACGAATCTTTACCAGCGGCAAGAAGTCTTTCGTACCTGGGTGTTCCGCAACGGAGGAAAATAAAGAAAACCAAGGAATGGTTTTTACCCAGGAGGGTAAAAGCTTGGACTTACGGAAAGTATCAAGCCGGGGACCAGGCAGTCGAAGGCCCAAACGGTAAACAAATCTTTTGTGATTAAAATCTGATGAAAAATAACATATAACTACCAAATGAAACAGTTTTCTAGCCTTTATATTATATGATCAATATGTGGAAACATTCTGACCATATTTCAATCTATGCCAAGGCATTTTAATGTCATTCACTCCTTATAAGCGGCGTTTCCACTTTCGTAGCCTATTTTGTGGGAATGCCTAAATGTCTCCAAAAAAGAAGGAATGAATGAAAGCATATTTTTTCTCCTTTCGTAATTTAGCAAGGGAGTGAATCTTTAAAAGAAGAACTAAGCAAATGGTCCATGAATCAGTCAAAGAAGAATACTAACATGTAGTAGACTCTCGTTATCTCAAACACTGATATCTCAAAGTACCTTTATATAAAAAAATATAGTCCAGTCCAATATGTATTTAAAAAGAGTCTATAAAAATATTAGATGCTGATGTAAAACCTACATTTTCACAAAGCAAATAGCTGAAAGCAATGACCAATATATAGCACATGTGTTTTTTCAGTTCTTTAATAAATAAGTTTGTTCTGGCTTTTTCGTGTGACACTGATATTGCCATCAACTGGAGTTAAGGATTAAAAGCGTGCTGCTCAGAACTCAGAATTTCTAGACTATAATGTCTAGACTAAAATGTCATACTTATCGTCAGCTTGACGATTTTTGCTTGGTTCTCATATACTTTTCATGTCCCTTCTTTGTTTCATGTCGTACTTTTTTGTGCATTTTCATCAAAATGCAAAATTTCATATTTTGCTTTGCAGATTTGCATTTCATACCATGTTGTCCTAAACTACTGGTATCTCAAAGTAAATTTCTGGAACAAGTAAAATCTCACATTCCTCTATTTTTTAGACAGATGGGCTTATCGGAGACGAGCCACTGATATGGGTATAACTCATGTCACTCTGTTTGCCAAATAGAGGGCTCATAAGTATACGCGTCTCAACAAGCCAAGGGTTCTAAGTCCATTTTGTCCCTAAAGGAACAAACTGGACTTATTACCCTTGGTTTGCGGAGATGAAGTATACGAGACATCGATATGAGTTTCTATTGTTTGTCAATGATCCGATGATCCCATACATAGAATTACCTTAATGTAAAAAGATGAAGGGGGGGGGGGGGGGGGGGGGGGGGGAGGGAATAGGGCATCCAAAACCAGACTTAATCATTTTAGCAAAAGCCAATAAATTTTAATCCAAAACAATAGGGACGAAAAAAATACAATAACAATAAAAACAAGAAAAATCATTAAAAAAAAAAAAAGATAATCGGCGCAGATTAAGTGGAAGTGTGTTTTGTTATATGTCTCTAGTTGAAGATTTGACAATAACTTTCATGAATAAGTAAGCTATGTCCTCAACCTTAATTTTGACACTGGGTAGCGACAACGACCTATCTCAAAACTGAGCTGTCCAGTTTCGAATTCCAAAATGGACCGCGGTCAGTCTTGAAATTGACCTGATTTCAAAATAGTTATCAGCATGTTGCACCGTTAGTTTGTTTGTGTGTATTAAACCGAAAGTAGAAATCGAAAGTAGATCTACGACGAAAAAAGAAAGTTTTGAATATCTGCGTCTGTTTTCGATAACATTTCTATTGTAAAATTACAAATTTGAATTAATATAAGACAGAGTGCTAGTATTCACAGTGCAGTACGTACGACGAGAAAAACCAGAAAAACGAAGACTAATTATTCATTGACCTTTGATATTATTGGCTAAATTTTGACATACGCGTTATTTGACCAATGGAATCTTGTGAAATGTGGAATAATATCGAAATTATACGAGGCTGCGCCCTCAAAAAAGACATGTTAAGGTCACATTTCATTTTCATACACCGAAATAAATCTTAAAAACGGGGGTGGGGGGACTATTTGGAAGTAAAGAGGACAGCCAAAGTTTGAAACAGCAGACTTTGGTTTTCATTGAATCTGATCATGACAGAAGCTTGGGAGTGCAACATACCTCAGGCTTAAAGACTTTAAAGGTTTAACACTTTAAGAACCAGCGACGAAAATAGCATAATTTACAAACAGCGTAGATTCTTTTGAAGCGGCTCATACTCGCCTCATGTGGATATTCACTGTTTGCCCTCTAGTCTTTCAATTCTCAATATGAAATGTCTTGGACGAGGCTTTTTTTGAAATTTTGCAGACGTAAATTTTGTCGTCTGCTTCTTGGTGTTTAAAGAGTTGTAGCCATTGTTATGAGCACATGCTGCACATTGCCAAATTTTGGTTGACAGATTAAAGGCCTCACTATCCTTGTCATGAAATATTTTATCGTGAGATATCGCTGCAAGCGTCTCACTGCAGTTTCGTCATTGTAAATGACCGTGGTTAGCTAACTAAAACAAATAAAATATCCACGAGTTCCACATAAAAAAAGGTTTAGAAAAGAAATATTTGGGTCATTTAATTTGGAAACTGAAATGCCCTACTTTCGAACTTTACTCGAATGAAATGTTAAAAGTACAATTCTTAGGCTAGCGACCACTGTTCATTGTCCAGCATTTGTTTACATTATTGGGGGACCAGAGAAGAAAATTGTATTTTGTGGAGCAATTTGTCAATTTTCTAAAACATGTTCGCCCTATGATTTTGCCATTTATATGAGTCAGCCTACATTTTATCATCAAAAGTGAAAGTTGAAACGTTTTTTCGGCTTTAGCCGTATAACCTTACTATTGACCTACATTTTAAGAGAAGCTGACTGTAAGGATCGAGCATTGGATGGAAACTCAAAATTTTGTATTTTGCTAAAAATGTCATGGCTTAAAGCTCTCGACGAAAGATGAAGATTAGTGAAAAAATTAGTGAAAAGTGTCAAACGGTTCTCGAGATATCTGAGCAATTACTGTTTCCATGGCAACCATTTTTAGGCCGCTCAAATTTTACATATTTTCATGAATTTCAAAGGGAAAACGTGTCTGTCCTGAAGCAAGTATCAAATAGTTAACTGGTATGGTGCTTAGTACTAAATGTAATTGTCAGTCTCTGCACCTTCAGAGCATTGGCTACTGCACATTGTTGAAACCATGGCAACTGGAAGTACATATAGTCGGAGAAAAAATAAAATTTGTGAAAATAGCTCTTTTTTCAAATCCAGGTTATTGAAAATGGCAGCCTGACCTGAATATACCATTAACATGTCTTCAAACATCAACATAAGTACGGTTCATAGCAAAAACAATTAGTTGTAAACTTTAACTGACTACAGAATAAATGCACGTGCAAAGGATGTCCCTGTCGCAATTACAATTTTACAGAAACGACAGTTTTGTAGATTTCTTTACCCTAATTTCCACACTTTCAGTTTGAATTTGCTTATTAAACAAATCAAGAGTCGCATTTTATCCCATCTTTGCAAATAACGGCGTAGAAATGTAGTGTTTGATATTGTATCTATGGTTACGATGCATAGAAATGTGTTACATCAGTCCAAAACGACCCTAAACCCATGTAACTAATATACAACTCTTAATTTGCAATAGAATCGATATGGTTTTAATGTAGTTCAGTATTTGGTTTCTGTATCTTTAATGGTTTTCATTTTTTTTCTAATAAACAGATTTAAAGTTGCTGCTTAGATACCCCACCCACTGTTTATGCAATAGCAATATCAACGTTTTGTGAAGAGAAAGTATGTACAAATGTGAAAAATACGTGATATAGAACTACACGATTAAGAAAAAAAAAATCTTACCAGTGAATTGTCGCTAATGTATACATGGTGTTGAAGCGCGAATCGTAGTTTATATCTCGACGGCAAAGCCGGAGTGAGTTAAGAAAAGCTAACTGTAAGAAACAAGCCGAAAAATCACACGCTCAACCAATAATAATTTCATAACAAAATGGACATTTCAAACATTTTCATGGCACCACAAATTAACATTTAAATGGCAGACTGGAAAACGAAGAGAGACAACGACAGGTTTGTAGTTTTATGGCCCTTTCAACAGTCCTTAGGTCATGCAACAAGGCTTGTGTGATTTTTAAAGACTGTGTGCAATGGCATCCCATGATTGAAAAAAAGAGATTCGAACAAGGACTGCTAGCTTAGCACGCAGGCGCTTCCCTCGCTAAGTTACAGAAAAGTGGATGAAATTAGGTGGGATGAATAAATCACTCATGAGTACTCGTGTACTTAAGATGGCACCCCTATCAGCATTACCTAAATTACACGACTTTCTTGGCTATTCTAGAAGCCCCGGGTAGCACAGTAGGTTAAGGCCTGGCCTGCTGATCAAGTGGTTCAGAGTTCGAGATCTGCTGGATGCATTAATCTTTCCAACCGCAAATTTGGCTCCACTGCACAGCTTTACAACTTTTCATACTCATCCCTACCCCCGCCCCCCCCCCCCCCCACACACTTCCTACCATCCCCCAACCACATTCCCCAATCGTCCTGAAATGACTGAAATACCGTTAAAAAGGTCATAAAATCCAAAGTCAGTCATCCACCCATCTTTAGCTGTTCTATGTAGTATGACGATCATAGGTAACAGAACATTTCTTAAAATTTCTGTATCCCTCGGTGAATAGACGCTGTAGGCCTTAGTCTACACCACTTTCTGTCCTGAAAAGCAATTCATTAAAAAAAAACACTAGTAAATTTGTTTATTCAACATAAAATAAAGATAAGGCAAACATATTGCTGCAAATAAAACGGTTTTACTCCGTTCTTCTATTCCGTGATTTCTGCAGACGTTTTGCTCGGGACAACTCTTGTCATCAAATGTACCGAATACAACTGCAACTGCAGTCTTGGTAAATGGACCTATTTCATAGATAAAAAAGGTCATGGTGAGCATTGTTGACAGTAATCTTATTCTTTCAAAGATACTATCTTTTATTATTAAAGATCATGGATACTACCTGTAGTGTTCGCAGATTTGTAATCGTCAAGGGAGGTAGATAATGCCAGTTTGACTTATCTCCCTTCCTACTATTTTACAGTATTGACACATTTCAAAGATGGATAAGTTTTAAAGTTTTGCGAGTTTACACCTAATTTTTTTACTTTCTTAAACGTCAAACCTTACTCTATCATGCATATATTGCCTTATTGTCAAACGTGACTGCCATTTTCAGTTATTAGGCGAATAAAACAACAATTTTTCACTCAAAATTGGGTCGTTTTTTTCCAGTGAAAGCTCTCCCGTTGATAATAAGGGACAGAAAACATTCATATCATGTTATGTTATTACATACATATGTATTTTCAAACTATACAAGCAAATAGGAATGGGATAATATTTGTTGTTTGATTTTTATCGAGGAAATATTACATACATGTCTCAATATTGATATTTTCAAAATGGATTCCTGGTTACCATGGAAACGGCCGAACGTTGACCTCTAAAAACTTGTGAAATACAAACAAGCATGGTATATATCAATTTCCCAAAATTTGAGCCAAATCTGTAATTTTCGACTTCCCACGTTATTATGGGCCAGTGCTCGATGTTTACAGTCAGCCTCTCTTAAGTATTTCATTGGCTAATATAAATACACCCAGAAATTTGGTGTAAGTAGCTTACTTTCGCTTTCTCTTTATACTTTCAGTTTAATTTGACTGTTGGCTTATAAACTGTGTTGTGATGAATCTTGATATTTGGTCCAAATCGCTCTTTGCCAAAGAACATTTCGCCTGTTATATCGCTCATGTAAAATACGAAACCAGCAAAATAACTTGATACAGAAATCGAAGACGATATTAAGTAATTGTTGCTGGCATAATTGTTGATGTTGTGTTGGAACTGCGACACTTTTAAAGTTATATTGACGCGGTCAGCCAACCAATCCTCATTGTTATGTGCAACACAGACAGGCCACAATCAAAATTCAGCAACATTTCCGAAATCGAAACCCCAACACCAACAACAAATATGCATATCAACATGCGCATTCGTAAAATTTGAGCAGCACATGCGATATCTTACATGCACCTGACTCATACAGATTACAATACACACTTCTATTTAATCTAAGCGGACTATATTTTTAAAACATGTTTCTTGTTCGTATTGATTTCTTATAACTTTTACCACTGGAATGCTGTGGGGACTTCAGTTTCGATAGCGTGCTATGACACAGACATGTATTTTTTTTTAAATTGGCAATAGAATACCGTCAAGAATTTATAATAACAAAATTATCGATCGGACAAGGAAAAAAACAAACACAGATCGGACAAATAGGACCGATCATTTTTTCAGAATTTAGATGATGTCATGACGTCGCGCACGATGTTCGTTCAGTGGACACTTCCAGGAGTTCATTTGCGTGAGAATTTATTGTCTCAAGCAGGAGATATTCATGTTACACATCAAATGAAAGCTAAAACTCTGCAAAATATGATTGTGTAAGTTTTGATTAATATCGTGCGAGACGGCCATAGAATCACAGGAATTAGATGTCACTGGCGTCGCATAAAATGATTTTAAGGCACGAGCGATCACTGAAGACTCTGATCTGCCTGCATCACTGAAGACTCTGATCTGCCTGCACATGCATTTGCACTGTCTGAAAAGAGTCTTGTCTTTCTTATATATAATCTATTGAACTCATGGAAAATCTAAAATGTGGCTCATTTTAGATCTTCAATGAGTTATAGATTGTACTGAGAAATTGACTACTCTGATCAGTCTAAACCGATTCGCTGACTGATTTCTGTTGTTTCAGTACATCGCATGATGTATGGTCAGTTTTCACTCGACGCCTGTCATCTAAGATCCTAAAGAATTACCGTTAATATGTAAATGTTGGGACAGGTAAGCCTGAGCAGACAGTGGGGGTCCAGAGCAGTCAGATCAGGGTTTGCACTGTTTGCCATGTCATCTAAGTCTTTTGGACGCATGACTGCACCGACTGTTCCATTTTCAGGAAAATCACGGTAATTATCTTAGGTGTCCCATTTTTTTTAATATTTACGGTATCACATGGACCATTTTAGCTTTTATTTCTCTTGCTTATTGCGGCAGAGGGAGATCAAGGTTAAAGGTCAGAAGCGGAACGGCTACATACTTCAAATGCCTTGGAGCAATCGTCTCAGATGATAGCTCAAAACCGGAAGTTTCATATTTCATAAGTTTCATATCCATATTTAAGAATGCGTGTGAGTCTGAGCCACGGACCTTGACAGCAAAGTTAGAGAAAGAACACAGGCTTTTGAGATGAGATGCCACGGAAGGTTACTGAACATCTCGTACAAGGACCGTGTCACTAATGAGGAAGTTCGCAGAAAGATCCAAGCATCCATTGGAGAATATGACGAGAACACCTGGCCTTGCTTAAGAAACGGAAACTGAGGTGATTTGATAACATCTGAATGTCATCTGGCGTAGCAATGATGATTCTGCAGGGCACAGTGAAGCTAAAAAGAAGAAGTAGACAGAAGAAGAGGGGGGAGTTTGGCAAGCAATAATTGAAAACCCTATAAACATTCGGTAAATATAAAGGTGAGGAAGGGAAAAGATGATAATGCACATAGTAACTTCAGAGAAAGCACTCGTGCATGAGTTCCTGAAGGGCAGATAACCTACTGTCAGGGTCAACCCTACATAGACCCTTTATCATTTCCATATAGCCAAAATAATTCTTATCTCGCGGAGTAATATTGTGCAAATGAATGGGATAGCTATAATTGCTATTCACTATATTTTGATAAATTTCCGCTGCTGTGTCTCCATCAAATAATACCTTACCTGCCATCAGATTAAACAATGTGACCCCCGTGCTCCAACAATCGCACTTAGATATATTTCTGATAGGGGTCGGTTGGAATATTTCTGGGGCAGCGTACTGAGGAGTACCACGAGTGGTATCAATGGTCCGAACAGAGCCATCATCCCTGAGAAACCGCGAGGCAAATCCAAAATCGGCAAGTTTTGGTACGCCACCTGATGTAAGAAGTATATTTCCAGGTTTAATGTCTAAATGAGCCGTACCGCAATCATGGATATATGTGACCCCTTGAAGGATGCCGAAAGCAACACGATCTCGAGTAAGTGGGTCAAGAACGCCACGAGAACTGTCGACGAAAGAAGCCAAATTTTGATGGAGACATTTCATGAGAAACCCACGTGGTATCTTTTGGTAAACAGTTACAACATTAGAGTGTTTCAAACCAAACAAAATATCAAACTCACTAATCAGGTCCAAAGATATGCTTCTCAAATGAGACACTTTGGCTGCGTAAGTAGCCGACCCGTTTGTGACCTTATAGCTCCCTGATTCCCTCGCCCAAATATGCGTTAGACTTCTAGCATTCCGGCGCTGATGAAGTGCCCTTCTGAGTAGCTTGGCCCCAGAGCAAGAGTGGACGACGCTGACGATATTGAGGTGATACTTGTTGTCAGACGAAGTACATAGGAAGCTCCTTATCTTGAAGATGCAAACGAAGAACGAAGTGCTAAGCTTCTAGATGATGAAAGGGACATGTCACTTGAAGAGGCTGCGCAAACTGCCGTTGTAAATGAGGCAGAGGCAATACTACTATTACTAGAATCCAGGGATGTTTCTCCGTTGTGGGATTTGGCATTCTCTTCATTGCTGGTCCCTTCCGGTCCTTGTTCTGATTCGTGTCTTGCAACCTTTCTCGCCCACTTTCGAGTTGTGTTTTGATGGTCTTGGTTTTTGAATCTCCACCAAAAGGAGATTAAAACTATGACTGTATGGAGAAATGAAAATATAATCATGTCAGGAAACAAGAGGACAACTGAGCCGCGACCTGAGAAAACCAACAAAGTGGTTATGCGCCCAGCGAAGACTCAGATCAGCCTGAGCATCCGCCCAGCCTGATCAGAGTCTTTGCTGTCCGCATGGAGGTAGCTGAGACCCCGAGCTACCCTTTGAGCGCTTATGGAAGAGTCTGATTCAACTGGGCGGATGCTTAGGCTGATCTCACTCTGCGCTGGGCGCACAACTACTTTGTTGGCTTTCTATTGTCGCGGCTCGAATGACTATCAACAGAACACCCCAAGGTGGACAACGAACGTCACAATATTGTGCTAGCAACAGCAGTATGTATCTAAGGTTCCGTAAGAAAGTTTCACAATCATTCTTAAAGTTAAGGACTACCTTAATTTTACGTTGGAAAAATTGCTCTGTGGAAGACTACATGTATATTCAAACCATATTCAATAATCAAAATTTTTGCGTGATGCTTCTGAGAACGGTCATGGAGTTGTAATCAGAAATGAATATCAAATACATTTTACTTTTGTAAGTATTTATTCACACATGAAATTTTCGACCTTAAAATTACAGTGGTCCATAAGTTTAAAGAATGATTGTGAACCTGGGCCCAGGAAGAAAATCAGCTATTCCTCAGGTCTTATAAGGCCGATTTCAATGTCGTCCAAAGTACTTTCCCTGTACTAATGCCATTTGTTTGAAATAATTGTCATTGTTTTATGAAATGAAGCCATTTACCGATTTCAATGTCGTGAAAAGCAGTTTCCCTGTACTTATGTCATTTGTTTGAATGAAGCCACAAGGTCAGTTGGTAAAGGACGTTAGTTTAGGGTAACTGCGCTTTACGACATGAAAATCGGATTTTTAAGATCTGAAATACGTATAGCTGATTTTCTTATTTGGTTCAAGATTATTTGATTATTTTGTTTTGAAACAGAACATATTTACCGTTACAATCATGCGACAGTGACCTACTTTTCCACCTTGATACACCGAGATGTGTGTGTGTGTGTGGGGGGGGGGGGGGGTGTGGGGGGGCGGGGGGTTCACGCGATTTTTACTTCACTAGAAATAGGGGAAAATCTCAGTAAAATGATCTGCGTCGTGGTTAGTTTTCAAGACAACTTCATTATACCCGAAATGGATCCTTGTAGAGGAAAGGACAGTGAGTACTTTAGGTTGGCAATCTTAGTTTTACTGAGAGTTCAGAAGTGTTCGTGTTTAATCCTCCCTTCCCCATAGCAACAGCAATATTCCCGGAGATTTGAACACCAAGGCCTACTACGTATCGTGGGAGGATTAAATACAAAAAACAAGTAAACCCCATATTAACATTAAGAACATCACTTTGAAGTTCTCATTATGAAGCACTCTCTATGATTCTGTTCATAAGAATGCAACTAGAAGTTTTTGCCGAGATCGACGTTTGAGACAGGCATAAGAAAACATGTGATCACATGGGCGTGGGTGATATCTGTGATTAGTTTTCTAATATGTGTTTACTACTATCAGAAATATGAAAGCCTCTAAGGACAAAGTCAAAACGGAAAAAACTAGAACTGTCGGAGAATCCGACTATACCTCCGCTTAAATGCCTTAATCAAATAGTGTTATTTTCGTTACATTAAGTATAGAGAGAGAGAACTCATTGTCAACATGTATACCAAATATCAATAAACCCCTTTCTATGTATACCAAGTATCAATAAACCCCTTTCTATGTATACGTAATACGGAATAAAATGATTTCACATAGACAGATAGAAAAATTAATAAATACATGTAAGACATAAGTCTGTATACCAAATATGAAGATTCAAAGTTGAAAGGATGCTGTGAAATTTGTTACGAAAAGTTGCATTATTCTAAGTCAGGAGAGAAAGAAAAACTGGAAAAATATCGGGAAGAAAAAGCAGGAGAGGGCTGGTTCTCAATCCTACAATACAACAGTTGTCTTCAACCTGCAAACAAAATAACCCTCCTCTAACTTGCAATGGCTGCTTAGAAACCTTTGACAAAAAAGTCATTCTTCAAAATATGGAAAGAAAATCGGAAAAATACAGGGAGGAATATGCCAGATACGGCTGGTTTGCAATTCCACGATACAAAATCTCTTGATCAATCTGTATACCAAATATGAACATTCTACCTTGAAGGGCTACTGTGAAATCTTTTACGAAAAATTGCATGATTCAATGTAAAGAGAGAATGAAAATAAAACAAATACATGGAAGAATATGCCAGATACAGCTGGGTTAAATCCCACTATACAATAAGTCGTTTACAATCTGTACACCAAATATGAACATTCTACCTTGAAGGGTTGCTGTGAAATCTTTTACAAAGAATTGCATTATTCAATGTAAAGAGAAAAAGGAAATCAGAAAAATAAAGGGATACATATGCGGGAGACGGCTGATTCTCAATCCCACACTACAATAAGTTGTCATTAACCTGCATACCAAATATCAATACTCTAGCTTGCATGGTTGCACAAAAATCTTTGACAAAACACTGCATTATTCAAAGTATGGAAAGAAAGATAATCGGACAAATACAGGGAAGACTAAGCAGGAGAAGGCTGGTTTGCAATCCCACGACACAACACATCATCACCAACCTGCAAACCAAATATGACTACTCTACCTTACACAGTTGTGGAGAAGTCTTTGACAAAAAATTTCATTATTCAAAGTATGGAAAGTAAGAAAATTGGACAAACTACCTTACACAGTTGTGGAGATATCTTTGAAAAAATTCATTATTCAAAGTATTGAAAGTAAGAAAATTGGACAAATACACGGAAGAATAAGCAGGAGAAGGCTGGTTTGCAATTCCACGATACAACACACCGTCATCAACCTGTATGCCAAATATGACTATTCTAGCTTGAATGGTTGTTGAGAAATCTTTGACGAAAAATTTCATTATTCAAAGTATGGAAATAAAGAAAAATGGACAAATAAAGGGAAGAATAAGCAGGAGAAGGCTGGTTCTCAATCCCACGATACAACACATCGTCATCAACCTGTATGCCAAATATGACCATTCTAGCTTGTATGGTTGTGGAGAAATCTTTGACGAAAAATTTGATTAAAAGAGACGGACGGAAGAACGGACGGACGGTTGGAAGAACGGATGGACGGACGGACGGACAGATGTAAACCAGTATACCCCCCCCCCCACACACACACACACACTTTTCAAAGCGGGGGTATAATGATGACACATTAAAAACGTCTATATGTTAGCCTACATATGATGGACATGTACTTGGAAGCTGGATTTTGTAAGCAAAATACAATGAAAGTTAAAAATTCACCAGAAACCCCTAAAACTAGAAATAGACTCATCCGACAAGTCCACTATAGCTCTTATACAAATTTTAAGAACTGGTCTGATGCGTAACCGTCAAGTCCACATTTTGCTAAGGTTGACTGCCCATTTCAGCACAATTTAAACCTTTTCTGCTACAGCTGACTGCTTACTGACATAATACCTTGCCATGACAGCTTTAATATTGACATAAGCTATCTCTGCAGCAGATGCGATTGAAAACCGAAATTAAGCTGATTCGACTTTCACTGATTTGAATATCATCAATTTGAGATAAATGGCAGAATGGGAAATACTGCTGCACTCTCTGAACCGTCTGACCTTGGTCTACAAGGTTTGCTCAGACATTCCTGTCCCTATATTTAGTATATTTATTTTACAGATCATTTTGTAACATTTATTTGCTTGTAAGATCAAATTCGTATCTGTGTTTACATATCACTTGTCAGAGTGAAAATTCAAGTATATTCAATTTTATGTACAGGCTATACCGTAAAATGAATAAGACGAAGAAGCTACCAGAATCCAATTATGTCTATGCATCAGTTTCTGGAAAGCCTAAACTGCCTTGGTGATAGCCAGTCAACAAGTTCTCATAGTTTGAAAACTGTTGCTCAAGACCTTGTATTGCCTGTATGCCGTGTATTCAAGGCCTTCTAAATAGCTGTTTTAGGTCCAGTTTCCACAAAGATCTAGTTTTAGCTAAGGAACCAGCTCAAATATTTCAGGAAGTACAAAATTTGGCCTTTTCCACGCTTTCATTTTTAGGAGCCATAGAGATGACTTCTAAGCAAGTATTTGCGTACAACTAGCCAGGTGAAAGATTTTGAACAGTGCACTGATTGCGCATGCATAGTATGCTAAATCATACAGGTGTGACATCCCCTATTCAGTGAATAAACCTTACCACCACTGAACTAGAAAGTGTAAACAGTTTTTAAAATTCGTAGAAGATCTATAGTCAGGCTGTGTAAAAGATGGTATTACAAAACTAACCCGACTGTTACAGTATACGAGAGAGTACAGAACGGCAAGCTGAACGATCTGTTCTGTTTCTCGTCGTTACGAGAATTGAAACAGAACAGTATATACCTCGTTCAGCATGTGTTCAGCTTTCCGTTGTGTACTGGTCAGACCATTCTGCCAGTGATATATTACACATAACTTATTCAAATGAAATGCATGAAGGTGGTCCAATCATGACTGGAAAATGCGCAATTCTACTCCCACCCGCAAATCAAGCTTCTCCAACTGTACTCAGCGTCAATGAAAACGCACCAGTTTGGATGTTCGTTTAATATTTGGTTTATTTATGTAACAGACAATTTAATAAATCTTTTAATTTCTGGTGTTGGGATAGGATATTTACAAATAAAATTCGTCAACCAGTCGGCGCTATCGAGCGTCCCGTCGAAAGTGACGTGTGAGAACACTGTCGATATCAAATGGCACATTTAAAGCGTAATAAATCCTTATCTCGCGCACTGCCAGACACTTGATTGCAAATGAATCGTTCGTTGGAAGGTCTCTTGACATCAAACTACTTTTCCTCCACGGAATTAGGACGCGGTTTGGCAAATAAGGGTGACGTTATACATGTAACGCCATGCTCGGGGCTGGATAATGGTTGAAGTTTGTCCCACAAAACTTCTCAAATTCAGTTTTGTTTTCACCACTAATCTCAGCATTTTGAGTTGCAAAAGGTAACATATTTATCATAAGTTACTTTTGTCTGGTGTTTTTTTTGATGAATGTGACAATATAGTGACGTTCAACTCCATGTTCTTTTCTAAGGCGATTTGATAGACTATCCATTCTCTAGCAAAATTCATCAATGCGGACTTTCTGCCTTGTGAAATTATGCTGGAATTTCTTTTTTCTTGATTTTAGAGCTTACGTAACGTCTCACACTCACAGCGTATATTTAGGCAAAGCAACAGCATGAGCGTAATGAAATGATTCGAACTGATAACATGTATCATGTTGATATAGAATTATCATTGAATTTAAGAAAATATATGACATTATAAAACTGGTGCGTTTTCTTTGACGCTGAGTATAGTTAGCCAAAATATAGTAGTGCTATTCGACTCATATGCATGTAAAGCATATTTGAGCCGCGACACGAAAAAAACAACAGAGTGGTTGTGCGCCCAGTGCAGACTCAGTTCAGCCTGAGCATCCGCCCAGTCTGATAAGACTCTTCGCTGAGCGCTTAAGACGTAGCGAAGGGTCTAAGCTACCTCCATGAGGACAGCGAAGATTGCTGGGCGCACAACCACTTTGTTGGTTTTCTCATGTCGCGGCTCATTTTTGTTTGCAATTTTCACTATGAAATAAATGCACAGGTCAGGTTATCATATCTCTCATGAGTGTGGCCAACCAAATTTTTTGCTTTTCAATTGATTTCCTTCAAGAATGTTATGAGCTAATTTGGTACTAATAAACTGCGTACATAGGAGACGATTGTTTTGGCTTTTTATTTTCCTTAGCTTAATTTTGAATACCTAGGTGAAATGGAATTGCGCGTTATCCCAGGATTCCCTTATATAGTTGGAAAATAATATGACATACATACCAAGGCATGCTGATGCCAGACAGTGTAGGACAATGCTGTTGAAAAGGCCAGTTGCAGCTGAAAATGTACAAAATTAGCATTTTAAATGAACACGATGGCACGACTGATTGAGGATTAGTATAAAAATCATGTCACCGCTGGAAAATGCGCAACTAGTAATAAAACTAAGGAGACAGGAACTAAAACACAAACGTTCAGAAGGAAACAGAGAAAGGACTAGATATCGAGAACAGTAACACGAAAAAGGACGAAGCAAAAATACAAAATAAGGGGAAATAACAAAGAAACAACAACACGAACAAGGAACCAGGATTTAGGAGTAAGGAAATAGGAATAAGAACTTACGAACTAAGTTGAAGAAATCAGAGACTAGAAATCAGAAACTAGGAATAAGAAATCATTAACTAGGAATAAGAAATCAGGAACTAGGAATCAGAAATCAGGAACTAGGAATAAAAAATCAGGAACTAGAAATAAGAAATCAGGAACTAGGATTGAGAAATCAGGTGCTAGGAATACGAAATCAGGAGTAAGAAATCAGGAACTTGGAGAAGAACTAAGTAAGCTAGGAGAAGAACTGGAAAAGTTTATGCTTTCATTCTGGTCCTATTATGTTCTATCTTATCATTGCTGTAACTATAAATGTATGTTTATTTTAAACCAAATCAGGAACTAGGATAAAAATGTCAAAATCCAGGAATCAGAAAGGAATAAGAAATCAGGAGATAGGAATAAGAAATCAGGAGCTAGAAATCAGATATCAGGAACAAGAATAAGAAGTCAGGAGATAGGAAATGAAATCAGTAACTACATGTACGAGTGAGAAATCCACAGCTTGGAATAAGAAAACAGGTTATAGGAATAAAACATCAGGTTGTTACGCAGAAGGTTTTACACACGGTCGACACGGGTGTAGAGCCTTATGCGTCGCCAGGACGGCGGAGGGTGACTTCCGGTTAAAGGGTTATCTACTAGTGTAATACACTAACAAGGAAACTCTAACAACGTTAGAATTTTTTAAGTTTATATATAATGTAAATTCTATATACAACAATACAATTTACAACTGTCACAATTACAATAATATACAACACATATCAGTTCATGTCGCTGGCCCAAGTAAGGTGTTTGTTTCAAATCTGTAATCGATTTGCGTACAATACGCAAATAGATTACCGTCTGACGTCAACACCGTACTCGGCTCAGCGCCATGAACTAAAGGAAAACACAAAGGACAAAAAACGTTAGTTTGAGCTCATACAAAAAAACAAGGCCTTATGTTGGTAGACTTCAATTCGTCGTTCCCTGGATCATGTCATGGGCCAGTCCATATATCATGAGGAACACCAACTCTTATTAACACGTGCACGATTATATACTGGTCGCTCCCTGGATCGTACCAGGGACCAGTCTATATATATTAAAACACCTTAGTGGACGAACACTGTCCCACACTTGATGTGACCTTCAGATCTTATCACAGAATCTGGCAAAACTGTGCTAACCACTTCCGCCTACATTTTGTGCTTCCCGCCTCTGCTTGGGAACCATGCACAAACGGCGTGGTAACTGCCTCTACCCGGGTTGGTATTAACCTGGAGACGTTTATCGAATCTCCAGGTGAGACGTGGCTCTAAGCCCTAACAGCTGACTGCCGGACTTGATGTGCCTAAAAATAACGAACTTACACTTAATACATTGTAACTACATAATAATAATACGTAAGACTTGGGCCTGTCTTGGAAATACCATACAACGCCCTCGGCGAATGCCGAGCATAACGTGCACACGCCAGCCGTGTCACTAGACAGGACTCGCGCTCACGATGTAAAGCTAAAAGTGTGCTTACCACTTCCGCCAATGAAGAAACGTAGATCCTACTACGCATGTGCGTCGAAGGATCTGACGTCAAACATTGTCAAGAAGTATACTGACGTCAACAGGCATTACCATGACATACCCCACATAAAACATGAATAATCTAAACAATGACCTATTTACATTAAATTGATTGACCAAAATCTAACTTGCATATTTATTAATTCATTTCTTTAAACTAAGCGTAATACCATTTGCCATAGAATATAATAGCTGAATAAGCGTTTCTCACACATTTGGGATCATAACGTTTGATCTGACATCATGACATCAATGATGTTATACCATATGACGCCGTCTAATGAAGGCAAATCAAACGCATGATGACCAAATGCTACCATTATAACTTATGGAAAAAACCCTTAATGCGGTGCATGCTATGGCGTCAATTGACGTCACGAGTATATAAATTAGTTCCATTACAAATCAATCTACTTCTATAGGCCACGTATACGTGAAACTAATATAAAAAGTGCTGACGTCGCAATAACATGAATGCAACTGACTTCACATGAATAACATGAATGCAACTGACGTCACATGAATAATATGAATGCAATTGACGTCACTGGACACCAGTGAAACTAATATAAAAGTGCTGACGTCGCAATAACATGAATGCAACTGACGTCACATGAATAACATGAATGCAATTGACGTCACTGGACGTCAAATAGACGCACACCATTGCAACCAACATCAGTGATATAAACTATTTCCGAAATTTACAAAACTTCCTAATATACAAATATTATGCGCAGCATGCTTACTAACAAAATCGGTCGACACATGCGCAGCCTGATCACTGCCAACAAAATCAAATCAGTCGACACATATAATCATACCATATCAATCAGAAGTCACATTTTTCATTCTTAGCCAAACTATTTTAAATAAATATAATAAAATCTTACCCTTCTAGGTCTTAACACAGAATCTGGGCACACAACAATATAACATCCATCAAGAATTAAACAGCCACGTCTAACTTTTCATTAAAAGATAGGCGTATAAATACTATGCGTCTCACATTAAAATCGTGCAATACGCTGTCCACGAGAGGTATTCACAAACAACCCATGCATAACGTAGCCACAATTTCCGTAAATGTTTTATTACCACAGTTACCCTAAAAACTGTAGCCTTACTGATTGAAAGGATTAAAATAATCTCGACGACATAGTGGACGATTAGATCCATTTCGTAACATAGGTTTCCCCTTAGGGAGAAAAAAACATAACAATGTTTCTTTTCTGAAATAGTACGAAATGCGATCGAATCGTAGGCTATGTCAAAACTGGAAAACTAGCTATATACACAACAACGGTGCGATGCATAACGTGGCCAAACTATCTACTAAGGTAGTCCGCTCCCAAATTATCTTGGCCGCGGATAGCAACGATCCTGAATCTGTACGGCTGTAATTTCATGGCCCAACGCATGATTCGGGGATTGAGCACCTTAGCTGTCTGCATATAAGACAAAGGTTTGTGGTCAGTTTCAAGTAGGAACTCCGCCCCATACAGGTACTTACGAAATTTCTCAACACCCCAGATAATACCCAAACATTCCTTCTCAATTACAGAGTAGTTCTTTTCCCGAGGTAACAATTTCTTGCTAGCATAAGCAATCGGCAAACGACCTTCACCTTCGAACTCCTGAAGCAAAATAGCTCCAAGACCAACGTCTGAAGCGTCTGTTCGAAGTACAAACGGGTTACCTTCTTGAAAAACAGGTAAGCGAAGAATAGGACTAGACGTGAGCCTACTCTTCAGGGTTTGAAATGCCCTTTCATGCTGATCTTGCCAATCTTTGATAGAATTAGGTCTATCCCGTTTAGTTAAATCAGTCAGAGGAGAAGCTATGGATGCGAAATTTGGGATAAAACGACGGTAAAACCCAGCTAATCCCAGAAAAGATTTAATTTGCCTTTTCGTACATGGACGAGGAGCATCTCTGATAGCCTGTATCTTGTCCTCTTGCGGTCGTACCGTCTGTCCGACGATATTGTGACCAAGGCACTCGATACTGCCATAACCGATCATGCATTTAGATGGTTTTGCCGTCAATTTGGCCGACCTGAGCCGATCTAACACTTGACGTAATGACGTCACATGATCCTTCCATGTTTCAGTAAATATCCACATGTCATCAACAAAGCTGTCAACATTTGGGAGATTGGACAATATGATTCTCATTAACCTACAAAATGAGGCTCCCGAATTGACCAAACCGAAGGGCATAGTTTTAAACTGGAATAAACCCTTAGGCGTTTCAAATGCCGTCAAAGGTTTAGACCTTTCAGTAAGACTGACTTGCCAATAACCCTTACTCAGGTCCATCTTTGTAAAGAATTTATGTCCCGACATTTTATTGATAACCTCCTCCATATTTGGCATAGGTTCTGCATCGAATTCCGTCACTTTGTTAAGCTTCCGGAAGTCGATACAGAATCTAACTGATCCGTCTTTCTTCGGAACTAAGACAACAGGAGATGAATACGGTGAAATCGACGGCTCGATTACCCCTAAATCCAACATATCCTGTATCTCCGTCTCCATGACGTTACGCGTCTTATACGGGATAGAATAACCCTTCGTCCGTATGGGTTCTGACGTGAGTAGTTTGATATCGTGCTGTATTTGATCAGTTCGACCGGGTAAACTTGATAGTACATCCGGGTACTGTTTAATCAACGCTTCAACCTCCATACGTTGTTCTGACGTTAACGTATCTGAAATACTGACGTCGTTATAAGTTTCCGGCTCTTTAGCTGTCGGAAAGGCACAATCATCAAGAGAAAATTCATCACTACCATCGTCATCAACCGACTCTGTAGTCTCAGTCGACAATAAACAATGTGACGGCACAGTACGACGTTCGACATACTGTTTCAGCATATTAGCATGATATGTACTCACGACACCATTGACGTCGATTTTATAGTCCATTCTATTCACCACCTCTACTACTTCATATGGACCCTTCCACTGCAATAACAGTTTATTACTGTCAGTTGGCAGTAATAACAGTACTTTATCTCCGACGTTAAATTTACGCGACCTAGCGCGTTTGTCATAATAAGCCTTTTGCTTTACTTGTACTTTCCGTAAATTATCATGTGCTAACTTACACGTCTGCTCTAACCGTTCTCTCAACTCAATTACGTACTGGTACGTAGACAGGACCTGCTCATCCTGTACCTCTTCAGACCATAATTCACGTAATATTGCCATAGGGCCCTTAACGTTACGTCCGTATAACAATTCGAACGGAGAAAACCCTAATGACTCCTGCGGAACCTCCCTTATCGCAAACAGTAGTGCTGGGAGATATTTATCCCAGTCTTTTGGACGTTCTGCGCACATCCTACGTAGCATTTGCTTCAACGTCGCGTGAAAACGCTCTACGAGACCGTTGCAGATAGGATGATACGGCGTCGTGGTTAACTGCTGGAGTGATAACAGCCTGCTTACTTCTTTCATAACTTCAGCAGTAAACTGACTTCCGCAATCTGTTAACATTTCATCAGGTATGCCAACTCTACTAAACATCTCAACTAACGCTTCGGCTACGCGTTCCGTTTCAATGCCGGGTAACGCTACCGCCTCGGGATATCTCGTCGCATAGTCTATCATTGTTAAAATATAGCGGGATTTCCTGTCAGAACGAGGTTCTATCGGTCCAACTATATCAACAGCGACTCGTTTAAATGGTGTGTCAATCTGTGGCGACTTTCCTAAAGGTATCTTAGTGACACGACCTTTTTGAATAGTCCTTTGACATATGTCACAAGATTTACAAAACCTTGCCACATCACCACAAACTCCAGGCCAAAAGAACTCAGTTAAAACTCTATCCATAGTTTTCTTTATGCCCAAATGACCTGACATCAAGGTTTCGTGCGCCAATCTTAACACCTTTTCACGAAAACCTTCAGGGATAATAAGTTGCAAAGTGACCTTGTTTCCCTTAGTAAACTGCCTATACAATAAATCTTTCTTTCGAATAAACTTAGTTTCACCCCGGTTCAATCCACGACTAATCGTCACATTCCCAGATTCCACTCTTTGCCTTATGCCATTCAATTTAGGGTCAACAACTTGGGCCTGCTTCAATGCCTCCTTATCACTAGCAATAATTTGATCAGGAACTTTAAGTTTCTTATAGACCTCTTCACCTTGCTTAGCTTGTGACCTAGTCACTGCCGCCATTGCAAAATGGGACATATCGGGAAGTTTTGACCCGTCAATATTTCCAATAACCAGGTCATACAATGTATCTTCCATGCACAATGCCTCAGTTTTTCCTGTGAAAAATGGACAATCTATGTCAACCATTGCTAAGGGATACCTTTGGGTAGATTCATCAATCAAAGTTACATCAGATTCTCTACCAAGTAATTGATCATTAGAAACCAAGTTTCTACGAACGACACACCCAGTACAACCTGTGTCCCTTAAAACTACAACAGTCTTACCATTAACCGTACCCTGCGCTGTTGGTAATCGCGACCTTAAAAAGTAACAGACACCTTCCCTATCCACGTTATCATTGATTAGTGGACTTTCTTCCTTACTCTTATAGAGACCTTCAATTTCATGAGACCTATTCATTGTAGTTTTACAAAAACTCATTTGATGTCCGCCACCCCGACCACGTCCGCGGGAATAACCCCGACCACGGCCACGATCTGAATTACTACCCTTCGTCTGTACAGTATCGCTCTTACTCTGTGATCTTTGTGTCTCATCTTTCGGTGCATAACTACTCCCCTTACTTCCGCTATACCCGCTTGCACTTGCACCTACCTCCGCACTATATGCTTGCTTCCTATCGGGATTCTTAAAACATTTATATGTTAAATGTCCCTTACCACAAATACTACATTTTATCTCTGGCTTCGCACTCGGCTTATTATCAGATCTACTCTGAGTTACGCCCTTAATATCACGCTGCCCCTTATTAACACAAGCGTAGACACCGCCACGTGCTTCTGCAAATAAATCTGCTTCCCTAGCCATCTCACCTAGATTCGTGAATGTTTTCGGTTTCAAATGAACGTATAGTTCTTTACTACAGGATTCTAAAAACTGATCTCTAGCGAAAAAATCGCAAACAGCTTCGTAAGACTGGTCTACTTTCGCCATTTTCAACCATTTATTAAGATACGACCTAAGTCTACTACTAAACTGAATAAACGTTTCCGACTTTTCAGGCCTATCATAGCGAAATTTCTTCCTAAATCCGCGTTCAGTCATATCAAAATTCTTTAACAACGCATCTTTCAACTTGTCATAATCTGCTGCATCATCTACTGACAATCTATCGTAAACATCAAGCGCGCGACCTTTAAGTAATGCGCTTAAATATGCAGCCCAAACGTTTTTATCCCATTTATTCGCCGTCGCGTATTTCTCAAACCTTGATAAGTAACTATCCATTTTGTCCTTACTTTCATCAAAATACGGTAATTTGGGATCTCGCGCATGCGCTAACTTTTCAGCCTTCTGTTTTTCTAATTCAACTCTAAACGTTACCTTCTGCAAATCTATCTGATTCTTTAACTCGCGTTGCTGCAATTCAAAACTATACTTCAACTTTTCTAACTCAACTTCGCTCGACAACTTCGCTTCCTTATCGCTTTCGACTTGAGACAGCTTAGCTTCCCTATCTTTCTCGGCTTGCCGCTCTATGCTTTCAATTCGCGCCATCTCGATTTCCCTATCCGCCGCAATCTTAGCTTCTTCCGTCGCCCTATCCGCCGCAATCTTAGCTTCTTCCGTCGCGATCCTAGCCAATTCAATTTCCCTATCTTTTTCGGCCTGCGCGATCCTAGCTAACTCAATTTCCCTATCTTTTTCAGCCTGCGCAATCTTTGCTAACTCAATTTCCCGGTCTTTATCGGCCTGCGCAATCTTTTCTTTATCAAGTGCCCTTACCGCGTGCCTTTCTGCCCTCTCAGTCTCTTGCTGTTGCTTTACAAATTCCTGCAATGCCTGCCCTTCATAACCTAACTCCCTTCCCGTCTTAACTAACTGATCCATGACGCTTAACGTAATGCTCACGTTAATTTAACTGAAACCGACGTTCACTTATAGTCACACACGTTAACTAAAACGTTAACAATAATATTAACGAACTAATCCAACTAAAACGTTGATTAATTAGTATACTCGCGATCTGGACGTAGCCATTAAAGTTACGTTCATAACAGACCGGAAATGACGTCATAAACTGACGTTGACTTTGCCGAGAATTACTTTTCACTATTAAATGACGTAATTAGATGACGTAAATAACCCACATTACAATTACGCCCAACTTGATCTAGCGTATCGGATATACAAACGTAACGTATGTAACGCAACGTATTAACACTGACACGACAACTGTACGTCCTACATTACAAAACCTTATAAGATACCAACGGTAAATCAAACTTAAGATTCCGCTATTAGGTTTAATTGTAACGATATTATATTACGTTACGAGTAACTTACGTTACTAAATCAGGACATAAAATGGACCTCAGTAACGGTTACGACAGAACGTACAAAACGTTTAGGTTAATAAACTTACAGATTGTCATGCAACAGCAGTGCCAAGGTACTCAAACGGACCTTAAAACTAAATATGTATCATCCGTGCCAAGACAATTCAGGTCTATAAACCTCAGTTTCCCCACTCAGATATGCAACCTGTTACATTCTATCACAAATTAATGCATGGGCTATCGCACTTCATCATGCAGGGAATAAGGATAGTTGACCTTAATTGAGTGTAGGTTACATTTACAAGAATTTAGTGGCAAAATTGCTCCCCTAAAATTCACAGCCTTACAAACATCCTTACGTCACCTTAGAAAAGAACAATCAGAAAGTCAATAATAAAAAAAAAATGTCTGACAAAATTGTGCCTAGATTCTGTATATATTGTCAATGTCTTACACTGGCAGATATTAACCAGAAGTCAAATCCCGTTACTTCATGACACCATGTTACGCAGAAGGTTTTACACACGGTCGACACGGGTGTAGAGCCTTATGCGTCGCCAGGACGGCGGAGGGTGACTTCCGGTTAAAGGGTTATCTACTAGTGTAATACACTAACAAGGAAACTCTAACAACGTTAGAATTTTTTAAGTTTATATATAATGTAAATTCTATATACAACAATACAATTTACAACTGTCACAATTACAATAATATACAACACATATCAGTTCATGTCGCTGGCCCAAGTAAGGTGTTTGTTTCAAATCTGTAATCGATTTGCGTACAATACGCAAATAGATTACCGTCTGACGTCAACACCGTACTCGGCTCAGCGCCATGAACTAAAGGAAAACACAAAGGACAAAAAACGTTAGTTTGAGCTCATACAAAAAAAACAAGGCCTTATGTTGGTAGACTTCAATTCGTCGTTCCCTGGATCATGTCATGGGCCAGTCCATATATCATGAGGAACACCAACTCTTATTAACACGTGCACGATTATATACTGGTCGCTCCCTGGATCGTACCAGGGACCAGTCTATATATATTAAAACACCTTAGTGGACGAACACTGTCCCACACTTGATGTGACCTTCAGATCTTATCACAGAATCTGGCAAAACTGTGCTAACCACTTCCGCCTACATTTTGTGCTTCCCGCCTCTGCTTGGGAACCATGCACAAACGGCGTGGTAACTGCCTCTACCCGGGTTGGTATTAACCTGGAGACGTTTATCGAATCTCCAGGTGAGACGTGGCTCTAAGCCCTAACAGCTGACTGCCGGACTTGATGTGCCTAAAAATAACGAACTTACACTTAATACATTGTAACTACATAATAATAATACGTAAGACTTGGGCCTGTCTTGGAAATACCATACAACGCCCTCGGCGAATGCCGAGCATAACGTGCACACGCCAGCCGTGTCACTAGACAGGACTCGCGCTCACGATGTAAAGCTAAAAGTGTGCTTACCACTTCCGCCAATGAAGAAACGTAGATCCTACTACGCATGTGCGTCGAAGGATCTGACGTCAAACATTGTCAAGAAGTATACTGACGTCAACAGGCATTACCATGACATACCCCACATAAAACATGAATAATCTAAACAATGACCTATTTACATTAAATTGATTGACCAAAATCTAACTTGCATATTTATTAATTCATTTCTTTAAACTAAGCGTAATACCATTTGCCATAGAATATAATAGCTGAATAAGCGTTTCTCACACATTTGGGATCATAACGTTTGATCTGACATCATGACATCAATGATGTTATACCATATGACGCCGTCTAATGAAGGCAAATCAAACGCATGATGACCAAATGCTACCATTATAACTTATGGAAAAAACCCTTAATGCGGTGCATGCTATGGCGTCAATTGACGTCACGAGTATATAAATTAGTTCCATTACAAATCAATCTACTTCTATAGGCCACGTATACGTGAAACTAATATAAAAAGTGCTGACGTCGCAATAACATGAATGCAACTGACTTCACATGAATAACATGAATGCAACTGACGTCACATGAATAATATGAATGCAATTGACGTCACTGGACACCAGTGAAACTAATATAAAAGTGCTGACGTCGCAATAACATGAATGCAACTGACGTCACATGAATAACATGAATGCAATTGACGTCACTGGACGTCAAATAGACGCACACCATTGCAACCAACATCAGTGATATAAACTATTTCCGAAATTTACAAAACTTCCTAATATACAAATATTATGCGCAGCATGCTTACTAACAAAATCGGTCGACACATGCGCAGCCTGATCACTGCCAACAAAATCAAATCAGTCGACACATATAATCATACCATATCAATCAGAAGTCACATTTTTCATTCTTAGCCAAACTATTCTAAATAAATATAATAAAATCTTACCCTTCTAGGTCTTAACACAGAATCTGGGCACACAACAATATAACATCCATCAAGAATTAAACAGCCACGTCTAACTTTTCATTAAAAGATAGGCGTATAAATACTATGCGTCTCACATTAAAATCATGCAACACGCTTTCCACAATCAAAAGACTCGTGCAGGTATTCACCTTAAAATCGTGCAATACGCTGTCCACGAGAGGTATTCACAAACAACCCATGCATAACGTAGCCACAATTTCCGTAAATGTTTTATTACCACAGTTACCCTAAAAACTGTAGCCTTACTGATTGAAAGGATTAAAATAATCTCGACGACATAGTGGACGATTAGATCCATTTCGTAACACAGGTACAGGGAATAAGAAATCAGGAACTAGGAATTAAACATCAGGAACTAGGAATAAGAATTCAAGAGGTAGGAATGAGATGTGAGGAAATAGGAATAAGATATTAGGAACTAGGAATACTAAATTAGGTACCAGGAATCAGAAATCTGGAACTGGGTATAAGAAATCTGAGACTAGGAATCAGAAATCAGGAACTAGGAATGAAAAGTCATGAATAAACTTCAACAAGGTTTTAGGTAGTGCACGTCTGAGTGCAAACTTTGAATCCATCAAATCAATGTGTATGGGTACACTCCATAGTTTGTCGACATTTTTACAACGGGCAAAAAATTACATGGCCTCCTGTTTGCATATATATCTTGCAGAGATGAAACCTTTCGGAACAGCAGATCCCTATTGAGAAGGAAGGCAAACCAAAATGGCAGAGTTGCTGCTTTGCTATGTGTACCTTTTGACCTTAATCAGAAGCCATGTTAGGCACCACATTCTGTTTTTCTTGGGAATACTTTATAAAAATGCTATGTTGATGAATATAATTAGAAACTTGTGTCTGTAAGATACAGATGATGGCCCCGTGCTGTGCATGTCCCCCTCCCCCACTCCCCAACACACACTTTCCCTCTTTTCCCGTACCCTACTATATAAACTTGCCATCCTATATCAGCCAGAACCTGTAAAATTTCCGTTTAAAAAGACCATGATTTTGTAAAAAATGATTTTTTTTCACATCCCAAAGGCTCCTGCACATCTTCAGTGTGTCTGTAACATCTATGCAAACTTTCAAATTGATTGATAAAAATTTGTGAAAGGTGTTGATTACACAATCTTGTCACACTGTATCAACCCCAATACGAAAAATTTCTAAGGTTGAAGGGGCCATAATTTTATCAGAAGCACATCTTCAATATGTCTGGATTATCTGTGCAAAGTTTCAAATTGATAGCATACAAACTAGGGGAGGAGTTAATTATACAAACTTGCCATTCTGTATTCGCCAGAACCTGTAAAATTTCAAAGTCCATAACGGCCATAATTTTGTCAAAATGATTTTTTATCTCTTCAAAAAGGCAGGTGCACATCTTCAATATATCTGCAACATTTGTGCAAAGTTTCAGATTGATTGCTTACAAAATGTAGGAGTTAATTATACAAACTTTTTAGGCGTGACGGACAGACAGACAGATAGACGGACAAACGGACAAGGGTAAAACATATTGCCCCCTGACTATCTTCACGGGGGCATAAAAACAAAACAATTCTTATTTACTTGATTCCACCCCAACCAGCTGTCGGAAGAAAATATTCTTACTAGATGAAATGCTGTCCAAGGCCCCGTATGTCTTCTGTAGGAGAGTTCCACTTGGTAGGTCAGTTTCCTTCTTACTAGTGAAGAAACTTTCTATGGTCCTGTAAATCGTCTGTAGGACAGTTTCACTAGATATGACTGTCTCACTCTTAACGGCGAAGAAACTTCCCACGGTTCTGTATACCTGTTGAAGTGTTGTTTGGGTGTGTTGTACAGGATCACTCGTATTAGTAAAGAAACTGTATATCTGCTGTCTGAGTAATTTATTCTTCTTCGTCGTTTCTCTGACTTGATATGACTGAGCAGATTATCTTCCACCATCTGTAAAATGAGCTTATTATAATGAAAACAGACTGCCTGGTGTGCAGATGCGAAGTCGTATGTTCGAACATATTAAGGTAAATGGGTACATATTCAGGATGGGGTGGGTAGGATGGGATAACTCTGCAATCTTTTAGGGATAGGTAAAGACGTTGACCCGTATTGAGAAGGGTGGCAAAATGAAAATAGTAAATGAGCCGCGACACGAGAAAACCAACAATGTGGTCGTCCGCCCAGCGCAGACTCAGATCAGCCTGGACATTCACCCAGTCTGATCAGACTCTTTGCTAAGCGCTTAAAAGGTAGCTGAGGGACTAAGCTACCTTCATGCGGAAAGCGAAGACTCTGATCAGACTGGGCGGATGCCCAGGCTGATCTGAGTCTGCGCTGGACGCACGACCACATTGTTGGTTTTCTCACGTCGCGGCTCAAATTTGCTTTACATACACATTTTGTAGTGTTGTTAAAAACTGGTCCTGCTTTTATTTGAGTCATTAAATGTAATTGCATCATATGCCAATCTTGTCCTAGTTGATTTAGTGCATTGCTCTCGTATTTACACGTACCAACGAGAATTGAATCAACAAGAGCATGGCCTTTAGCGCATTGCTTTCATCCTATTCACACAGTGCAATGTTCTCCTATTTACACGTATCAGTAAGAAAACACGGACTTTGACGCATTACTCTCCTATTTACACTTATCAGCAAGGGAACATGAACTAAAGGTAACTACTGGCATACATGTATGGATACGGAAACATGGCCTTTATCGCTTTATTTTTACACGTATCATTAAAGAACATGGACTTTAACGCGATGCTCTCATCTGAACCTCATATCAACAGCCACAAAACATGGACTTAATAATATTCAACATAGCATTTGTTCATGTGCTTATTTCATCTAATGCAAATAATGTATATATCATTAACAGAAACTTTGTCACATTCAGTCCGAAAGTGGAGGCTATCTTTGGCCTGAAATAGAATTATACTGAAGTCTGTCCACCTTCAACTTTGCCAAGACATATTTTAATGACCTGCGCAGGCCAATTTGACATTTGCTGTAAATTTCTTTGCATGCGACTCATTCAGATCTAGTCTGAATTTCTACAACTTTCAAAAGCAGCTCCAAAGTTTTGAAATGTAATTCATGTCAGTTACAAAGGGCTATTTGTGTTTAGCAGAACGTATCGCAAAATATAGTAAAGGGGGAGTTTTAGGAAATTTTTATTACCATTATTCAAAAAACTGTCTGGTCTAATTGGAAATAAACATTTCTGTTAAAGTGAACAAGGTTGTCCACAAACATGGCACTTAAATCTGAAACAAATCGTAGGAGTTTAACATAATAACAGAATTTGTATTTTTTTTTTAATTTTCTGAGCGTTTTTGCCCCACCACTGGAGCAAAACGACCAGGGCTATTTCTTATCTTGTTTCCATTTTTGATTGCTAGTTTTTAGACAACACTGATTCCTTTGCCCGAAAATAATACTCCAGTTGGATCAAATATTTTCTTTGGTACATATGAAGACGTTTGCTCAAGGTGGGCGTTTTGCTCCCCACTTTTGTACACCTTTCATGATGTCACGCGATTTATCTAGCTTCAGAGGTCCAAGCTTTGATATTTAGTACCATGCAATGTTCCGTTGCGTTGTACGCCCACATCATGCTGTAGTTTTGCAAAAGATCAACGATACGTGATTTGTCAGAGTATCCGGAGCTTAGGCGTTTTACCCCATATGGGAATTATTTACTAGTCTATTAATAGATTTTTAACAAATGCACATAATAAGATTTCGCGGAAGAATAAGCATCGCCTAGACTTTATCTTGCAAACAGACTATCGCAAAGCATTAAGTTCTTTCAGCAAGATGAACTGCAAGAAAATATTCGGCCATCCCGATTTATAGAAAACTGCACAAAATGTTTCAATTCATGATAAAAAGCTGCAAGTAGATGCGCTTCCTCCAAGTGCCTGTTTTTGTTTTACTTCATACTCCGATTCGATCATATCTGATCATTACATCAGAGGACTGTTCTGTGGTGGAAGAAAGCCAGAAGTAGTTCTCAGCTGTATAGGGGCTGGGAAATACTCTGTGAAACCACCGCAACCCCGAAGGGAACAGCCAACCATTCATACTTGTCAGCGCAGGTTTTGAACCTACGCGACAGAGGTATGTAGCCAGTCTACGGTTTACAGGTAAACCTCGCTACCGACTGAGCTATCGGGGCGCCTTTACCTATTGACAAGGAGCCCCACACTCTGGCATATTTCATTCAATAAAACCTTACTCCCTGATTTTTGTTGATATTGATATAAGAGGCATGAGCGTTTTACCCCGCACTGGCATTTTGCCCGCCCTACCCTACCTGTACCAACACTGGTCCAACAGACCTACAAACACATTTTTACTGCATCGCATTACATACCTGTTGATCAAGTCTTGATCAGATATCTGTTGCTGTGCCGCCAATAGATTCTTGAGAATATCTGTCAAAGAGTACAGCATTTTTGTCTCCTTCCAGTAAATAATAATCTGAGAATTATTTTGAAAGTGTGAAAACGTATCGTGTGCCGTGTTTAGTTGTAACGTAAACGTTAGTAACGGATGCATAGCAACGCTAACGTCAGTGACGTCGACACACTTCCGTCCAATTAACGGATGCTGTAAATCAAAGGGCACAGCGCATGGCAGGTGGCACTACACTAAAAAAAATCCCATAGCTCACATTGCAAAATGGGTCAAAGTCAAAGAAACTGCCAATTTTCTCCTGGTCTAAACTTTCCAAATTGAGGCATGGAATTGAATAGACAACACCTTTACCTACCAGTAATAGCTAAAAAAGTTGGGGGTTATGTGGCATATTTTTGACATATTCTATTTTTAGTGCTGACAGGGTGTAGTTCGCAGTGAATAAATCTCGAAACTTTCACTGGCACCCCTGTGTATTTTTCAACCTCAACAAAAATGTAGCAAAACAGCTTTGTAAATAAGCTCCATTTTTATAATAATAAATAAGCGTAACATTCAGAAAAAATATTCAACTTTCATAATAAAACCAATCAGGGGCCGGCAAATATTCATTATACCCCTGAAAGCTCTCCCCCAAAGAGGCAGGGCTTGCATAATGAGCATTTTTTACTGTAGTGCAACCGGCAGGGGTAACAAGAATCAGCGCTGCGGCAATATCCCCGGTATTTATGTTCTAAAGCTTTGTTCACACAAGCAAACGTTCTTTGTCATAAAAACTGGGCAACTAAAGTTTGCCAAACATTTTGCGTTCACATGGACCAATTTTTTTTGCGAAAGAAAACTGTGACAAAATTTGCCAGATAAACTTTGGTAAAATATATTTGCTGCAGAGTCCACATGAACATAGATTATTCGTTAACGTAACATGATTTTATAATGTAAACTTCGTTTTCACGAGCAAGGTATCTTTGTCGTAGAAGCTATTGCCAAATATGTTTGCAAAAACATTTTGCGTCAATACTGTAGCATAAAATGTTTGTCAGATAAACTTTGGCAAAGAAATATTTGCTGCCATGTTCACGAACACGACATTATTCATAAATGTTACATGGACAATCAAACTTTATCCGGCGTGTCTACGGCCAACAGTGCAATGTTACAGGGATCAACAATGTCGCAGTCTCTGTGTAATATAAACTTTGTTACAAAATTGAGAAAGGTTTTCGTCCTCATTCTAACCAATATACAAATGATATGTTAATATACAAATACCAGAGACAGTGGAGGAGCAAGCCATAGTTACATAAAAGGCAGAGCGGGGTAAAAGACTCGTAAAAATGAAAGTGAATGATCCCGGGAGTTTCAAAAACTTTTTAGATTAGTAAGTTAACATTGAATCTGATTGGTATCGCGTGAAAAGGGGGCCTGAGCATACACTGATTGATCGAATGCGGATGGGCATACGCGTGAAAAAGTTCATGTATGGGTAGACAGTTCCGGGTACACTGTAAAAAACGCGTAGATTTTACGGTAGAATAACTGGCAACCAGCTGTCGGTCCATTTCCCGTAATTTTTACTGGCGTTTGCATGTAGGACATTTTCGGAAATCACGATATGGTAGTGTTATGTTAACTGGCCGCACTCGAAAATAATTTTATAGTGTTGACCCAGCAAGCATGGCTAAATGGGTCCCATATGGGCAGAATCTGGGCATAATGCCCAAATAGGACCGATGTGGGTCCCATATAGGAAATTTAGCCCATGTGGGACCCACATAGGGCCATTATTGGTTATCTTATTTTCTAAACACATACAATTTTGTTGTGGTGAAAGGAAAATATATATAAAGGGTGCTATTTGATTTTCTTGTATACTGTTTCTCTTTACAAGAAAGTTTAAGTGGTTATTTATGGACCTTTATTTCAAATCATTACCAAACGGGTCCCATATGGGCAAACCCACATTTTGCCCACATTCTACCTGAAAAATATCGAGTAATGTTTTAATTACAATCAATATACTCATTCAATTACAAAACTGAAAATAAATTCAATCAAGTTTAATACTACTTTCACCATTTGCATCTCTTTTGTTGGTCATTTACATCTTATCTCTTACAAATGTGCCATCAAAATTCAAAACCTACTGGAAATAATATTTTCCTGCAATAAGTTTACCTATGTAGTATGGATTTAACATCTCGAAAAACTTCCCATAAATCGCTCAGTGAGCGATGATGGGATACTTCATTTGTGCATTTGTGCACATTTGACATCTTCTACGTCTTCGTGGAAGCTATTGAAATAATCAGTAACACAAAAGTATCAGAGTTAAACCAGTAATAGACGTACAAAAGTGGGCTGGACATGGGCCAAATCTGGGATGGGGCCCGTATGGTTCCCATATGCTACCCATATGGGCTTGCCCATGTGGGTCCCATATGGAGCCCGGTTGCAAAACCCATGTTGGTCCCATATGGTTTGCCCATATAGGACCCATATAAATACCCACATGGGGCCCATATGGGTCCCATATATTTTGCTGGCTGGGGAAGGACTACATGACTAAATCAACACTGGTGAAATCTATCCTACGGTTCTTGCAATTTTAAGGGTGCCCGTAAAAATTAGGGGAAATGGACTGACAGCTGGTTTCCAGTAAAGTCTGCACTGTAAAAATGTGTTTAGAATCAATGCAAAAAATGCAGTCCGAATTTTTATGTGTTTAAATCGTAACATGTTCAATTTGCAACATGTTTAGGTTTATGTTCAGAAATCAAACATGTACAAAACTGGTTATATTAACCTTTTATTTTGAAAACTTCCTCTGTCAACATTTTCGGCTCTTTTTTTCGTTCTTCAACGGGGAAAAGAGAGAATGTATTCATCCGAAACGCGTAACAGAATAAAACGTGTTAAGCAGAATTTGTCCGAGAAAATAATAGAAAAGGCGTACATGTTTAGCTATAAGACATATTCCTAAACATGTTTACACCTAAACATGTAACCGCTTGTGTTTTATAGCTGAGCTCGATGTTTACAGTGTGGTTACCGTAAAATCTACGGAAATCTTGTATAGCGTAACCTATACTAGTAGTTGATTTTATTTACAAAATAGGTACAGATCTGTAAACATTGTAAGTGGTGCACCATAAATTATTATTCTTTCCTGCATTTCAATATAGGGACATGCTTTTTCATGCATTAACACTTGGCAGGTCCTGAGGGAGCTGTTAAAAAAAACGAGACCGAATGACCTGGCAAAGGTTAATGCAATGAAAAACCATGTTTGATCGTTATTATTGCATAAATTCAACCACAATGCTATAAAAAAATATTTGAGCACTATTTTTCGGCCTCATAGCCATTACCTCACTGATTCCTACACGCATTATGCATTTCTATATAAATCCTCGTTTCAGGCCATGGTCAGCTACTTTGAATTAATGTCCAACCTTTAGCGGCAGCTCACAAGTCAAAATCCTTTTAACTAAATTTTTCACTTAATGTTGCCTGCTCTTCCAGTTTGTCAATGTCTAAGTCTGTGTACTGTAACTCTTGCATACAAGTATTGTATTGATTGCTACAACTGCAAACATGTCGCTTGTTTCTGTACTGACGGAGTACTGCCCTGCAACATGCATATGAAGAGTCGCAAAGGCGGTCATTATAGCACGTGAATCGCCTTGTCAATTCATGGTTTTTGTGTTCGTTAAAACATGCCTGATAATAGCGTGTGTCACCGATATTTATGCAATAGGCCTAATAAATTTCTAGACAGCAAACTGGAAAACAGAGAGAGTTAATGACAGTTTCGTAGTTTCATGACAAGGTATGGACGATTTTGAAGGATTGTGTGCAATTAGCGCCCCGTTTACAATTAAAAAATTCTGCGTTCAGGAATGGAGATTCAGACAAGGATCCTAGTTAGCGGACCAGCGCTTAACTCGGTAAGTTATAGAAAACTGGATGAAATATGGAAAGTGGATTGGATGAATAATGTGTAGGCCTACACATTAATGTATAGTTTCAAACTTTGGATGGACCCCTATCAGGTTTACCTAAATATAAGTCTTCGTGCCTGTAAGCGCTGGCCTGCTGGTCTAGCAGCATTCATTCTAGTCCATTCATTCTTGGATCTTCGATATATCATGACCATAGGTTACAGAACATGCTTAAAATTTAGCTTATCCCTAGGTGAATCGACACAGTAGGGCTTATTTGAGTAGGCCCTAGTCTACACCACTGTCTGTCCTGAAAACACTTATTTTCTCCTTCATAGAAGCAATCCATGCAGAAATATTCGTAGATTTTTTTTCAACATAAAATGGGGTACGTTCATTTACTCCATGATTTCGGCAGACGTTTTGCTTGAGACAACTCTTGTGACCAAATGTTACGAAGATAGCTGCGACTGCAGTCTTGGTAAATGGGCATAATTTATAGAAAAAAATTAATAGAAAAAAAGGCAGGCCTAATGGCGGGCATAGACAGTTCTAAAGATACCATCTTTATTTTAATAGATCATGACAGCTTAAAGCGTTGCCGTAATGTTTAAATGTTGAGTCCCACAGGCAGACCTTGCAGCAAACTCGAAACCCCGTCGGCTGTTCACTTGCTCGTTTCGAAAGAAGACCAATGCAGCAATTAAACTAATTCTTGGTCACCTTTTCCACACTGATAGCAAAGTTGTTTGTTATACAATATTCTGCAAGGTCTTTCTTTAAACGCGCAATGCAACTTTACCATATATATTTGAGCCGAGACAAGAGAGAACAAAGAGGCATAGCGCCCAGCGAAGACTCAGATCAGTCTGGGCATCCACCGTTTCTGATCAGAGTCTTCGCTTTGCACTTAAAGGGTAGCTAAGGGTCTAAGCTAGCGCCATTCGCACAGAGGAGACTCTGATCAGACTTGGCGGATGCCCAGGCTGATCTGAGTCTTCGGTGGGCGCACACGCCACTTTGTTGGTTTTCTCGTGTCGCGGCTCATTTGTGTAAAAGTTACCTACTTTTACAAGGAAAAGTTGCTTGTTCCAAACAGGTGTCCTGAAAGCAAAGCCAGTGGGAGCAAAAGTACAGCAAAGCTCAAGAATAATGTTATTCTATTAATTTAACAATGAGGGATTGGCATTTTCCACAATGCAATCTGTCTACAACAGCCATCATTTGGAAGGTGTAATGTTGGCTGCTTGTTGGAAGGTGAAAGCTATGCAAGTGAAATACAGTGAAACCAGCATATATGGTCTCCTCTATTAAAGCCTTTAGCAGCCGCCCGTTTATGTCCATTGAATCCAAATACAGTAAAATTTAACCTGCATTAAGCAACTATCGTGACTTCCTGTTAAACTCCTTTCAAATGGAGGTCAAGTCTAAAGGAATGAATTTGCTCCTAGAAGAGTGACATCTTTCCTTTACGAGTTGACCCATTTCCAGGAGGGAGGTAAAAAGAAAATAACAGTTGCGTACTCTGAAGTTGCACCAATATATTTTCAGACAGCTTTGACAGTATGTAGTAAAGTTGACTTTTCTGGCTGTTGTAAGCGGGTGATTGTGTTGACAGGAATACACTCATGCTGACACATTGTATGTATTATAGGTCATCCGAATCGACCCGGCCATATACACAAGCAAAGCTACCTGTACGCAAATACGCAGGTGCGTATTTAAATTTTGTCAAAATGTTCGTATTGCAATTTCGACGAGTTGAATTGTAATCATAATTAAATCATAATAAAATACACAACTCCATATAGCATGGCACTTGGATAAAAAGTCTCTCAAGATGAAATTCTTTGAGTTGCGATATGGAGCCATAAGAATTTTCGTAACTTACTATTTTTGCCGATAAAATGTGTTCCAAAGATTCGCTTATTTTTATTTATTTTTTTCAGCAAAAAAAAAAAAATGTTATCTTAAGTTTGAGAAGACTTAACGAATCCTTCATGCGGGCATATGACTTCGTTAATCTATCGCTACTTTGAACAAATGGGCCCTGATTCTTATTGTTTGGCTATGCACCGTAAAATTCTAATAATTGGGACATCTTAGATAACTACCGTAATTGTCCTGTTAGCCAAAACATTAATGCATCTCATGATCTGGGTCTACACTCTTTGTCGAGGCTCAATATCTCGATTTTTACGGTAAGGTGATGATAAGGGGTGACTATGAAGATCATTTGCCGAGTGAATCTCCATACACACCGAGTGTAGCCGAACAAATGTGGAGTGGTGGTTGTGCCGTATCAGGAGTGTGTCTTTTTCTGGATATAGCGAAGGTTTGGTGAGTAACTAATATTTTTTTCTAAAACGTGCATATTTGCCCGACAAGAAAAATGCAAGGAACACATTAGATTCTCAACGTCTAAATCGACTTGTTGGATACAAATTTACTGGTGTTATAACAAAACTGAAGCGTGCAGCATTTGCTTGGTCGCTGTAATTGTACTGAAAACATCAGGAATTTGCTTTTAAATGTCAGCAAATATGTCTTTTCAACGTTTATTTTCCTAAGCTGCCAAACATTTACCTAGTGATAAGTGAGAAAAGGATACAAATATATGATCGGATACTGAAAAGACCCAATAAAAGAAAGAGAATGTCAAAATTTTGATGTGCACTATGTGGAATGATGTCCCTGTGCAGAATGTGGCTTGCAGCTCTGTTTCTGAGTGTTCATATGACAAGCTTTCCGGTCATTTTGCATGAAATTTATATGGAGGCATGCTATAAAAATTACTGATCATACGAATAAGTGTTGTCACCTGAAATTTGACATACAGCCATGTTTGAAAACAAATGCTCAAATCAGCCTGTTTATCTGCAAAAACAGATAATAATTTCAAAATTTCAAATAAGGATTTTCGAGTTTCGAGTAAGGATTCTTCTCGAGTTAAATTTTTTTAGTTCTGAGTAAGATTTCGAGTTAATTTTTTCAAAGGACCTCTGACAGTTGTAATGTAAATTTGCCTATAAAAGTGGTCAAAAATGAACTTTGGGTATACTTCAAAATTTCCACTGAAATGTTTTCCTCAGAACTCCCGTTATTTGGCACAAAAACAATTTTTTCCGTTATTCAACACACAGACTGAGATTTTTGGTGTAAAAAGCAAGCTTTTATAATGAAATGTATGGAAAACAGGAAACGTTTTATAAAGATACTCTCCCCCCCCCCCTCGTGCCACAGCGAGCCACTTTGCACTTTGCGTGTACTGTCAATATACACATTATATGTGAGTGGCAAGCTGAGGCACGGGGAGCGAATGATAGTCTACAGCTGAAAAACTGAAAAGTGGGTGGGGTAATTAGACCCACTGCATCTTAAAATCAGGCTAGCATACTTTTAATTTAATATTATTGCATGCTATATGCTGTTGTAGTGTTTACTTTATTTTGAGCACGTTTAACAAAATAAAAGTCAGTAAATAAGAAAAATCGAAAATTTGGTGTATTTTGGATGACCAAAAATTCCGCTTACCCCCTTGAGAAAGTCAGTGAGAGTTAGTCTGCAGACGTGATAGTTTTTCAAAATCAATATGAAAAGTTCTCTATAATGCATAATTCTACATGTTAATACTAAAATCATCAGCATTAGCTTCCCATGGAAGCTACTGTAATTTGTCGAAAAATAGGCAAAGGACCAGGTATGATTTGGGCCATATTTGGCACCCTCATTTATGAATTTTCAAAATTGCACTTCTTTAACTTTTGTTCATGTAATGTATGAGTTTAAACCTTTAACCATCAATTCTGACTAAAATAATCTACACTCTAATAATTTATTCAACTTCTTCGGAGCCTCTAAATGTACCCCTCCTCAGCTGATTTTGTCAATTTCGGCCATTTCTGGCTTGCATTTGGGCCGAAAACTACCTGAGCGCAGGAAAGTGCACTGCTGAATTTTTGCATAATAATGCATTTCAAGAACATCAACAATGTGTGAAAAATTCAGCTGTGCACTTGCCTGCGCTGACACCTAATTTTAAACTTTTCTAAATAAAATAACGTCATTGACAACGGTTGCCTTACAAGAACGCGCGTGCGACAGGAACTCTTTTGGCAGTGAAGGTAGACAATCTACGGATCGCCTAGAAATTTTACTAAAAACCCCAAACAGACCGCTTTACCTTCTTTTTGATAAGTTATATCAGAATATATGATGCAAAACATAGTTTTTCACTTCTTCATTCATGACGACGCTTAACTTATTGTCAGAAACAACTCCTGATTCGGAAGGATACATGCAACTGCAATGTTGTTGCAATCGGGACAGCGAATAAAAGACGGGACCGAAAGACAGTACTTGTACTACCGCTGAGCCACTTGGGGAACGTCGTTTGGAGAATTGAAATAGTAATAGTAAGTAGTAGTAGTACGATATTTGTACTCATGAAAATCCATTAATTGGTCTTGGTGGTGATGGGAGATAGGTGTGTGTTTCTCTGTGTGCGTGTGAGTAAGGGGGTGGGGTGGGGGGGGGGGGGGGGGGCAGGTTGCAGAAACATGCTTCAGACCTCAAATCAACAATATTTTCTATGCTTATCACTTGTAAGATTCTCTTTAAATTGTATGTTAGAGTTGCTCCCATTTCATAAATAAAACCAAGTGACATCAATTTGGGTATTGTCTGACTGAGAAATGACGGGGTCACGCCCGTTTTTCAATATATCTGCTGGATATACTGTTAGAGGTCCTTTGAGTTTCGAGTTAATGTTTTCTAGTTTCAGAACAAAGATTAAAGCTCAAACATATACTTGATGGAGGCCCCGATATGTGTACCGTCAAGTATCTCAGCGTTTCTTTTTTTCTTTTCTTTTTTTTTTTTTGGCAAAGAGGAACAACTTTTCTGACTTCCTGTTTGCCTTCCGTGACGACGAACCCCTGGGTTGGGATTCTTTCCTTTCGGAATTAACTCCCATGGGGAAAAGGTAAAACTAACAGAGATACGACCCCCTCTCCCTCTTGAAGCTTACCTATTTACCTTAAATACACTGACTATATTAATTTTTCAAAACTGACAATACTAAGTTGAGTGTGTATAAAGGGGATTTTTCACCGGGGGTATCAAAAATTGATTTAGAGGAGACTCTCGCTAATATTTCTCCTCAATACTTAAATATTAATTTGACGTTAGGCTAAATTGAATACACGTAGGTTTTCAAAGCGCCGAATAGTTAATGTTCCCTCTTATCTACTTGTAATTCATTCGAAAGGGCGATGTTTATCATCTGTAAGAAATGTTTATGGCATTATCATACAGCCAATCTCAAACGTTGCGTTAGTTATGACGTCTTGCAAAAATCGTATAATTAAGAAATAAGTCACAATGACGTCAAAGAACATGGGTTTCTGACGTTAAATCAACCATTTGCGTGCTTATTAGGTAAAAATGATGATGTAAATGGTAATGTGTATTCCGTTAAGCTCAGAATGATTACATCATAATATTGTTCTGGATCAAAACATTTCTTCTCGAGGAAAATTCAAAATTTTAGCGTAGGAATTTCATTTTTATACCTTGCAGGAATACTCGCTGATAGCATAGCAGCTGCAATGTTCAAACTTGGCTTTCGATAACATGGTCAAAACAAGCATCAGGTTACACACGTTCACAGGCAACATGTACATAAAATAATCAGAAATATGTGAGTGCAAAATAGAATTCGCAGTCTATGGCCATGTGAAATTCTTGTATAAACATGCGGTTATTTGCCATGGATACACAGAATTTCTAATCTTCTGTTCTTATGAGGTAATTCCAAACATGAGCATTGGTACTGTGACCTAGTGTATAGAGCGGAAGTCATATGTCTTGGGATAAGATAAGGAACTTCAACCATTTGTAGGAATGGTTTATACAAAAAATGAAAATAAAGAAAACAAATGAAACGAACAATAAAGTTTCCTTTTAAAAGGAAAGGCTTGTAGAGTTTTTACAGTTTGTTAATACGAGAAATGTTTTTTTGACAAAACAGATGTCCCCCCACATGAGCTTTTCCAGCAGTATCAGTTCCCCTAAATGCTGCCAAGTTTAGACCTCCTGTGACCTTGAAATAGGGTCAAGGTCACCTTCTACGACCTGGAAAAAGAAGTCAAGGTCACCAAAATTTAATCACTTCTTTTCCATCTCCCAGTGATGTATCTATGACAGTTTGGTTCAAATCCATCCATCCATGCAGGAGATATGGTGCAGACAAGCCATTTTCTCAACATTCTTTGACCTCCTGTGGCCTTGAAAATGGGGTGAAGGTCACCAAAATTAAATCAGTTCTTTGCCATTTCCAAGAAATATATCTGTGCAAGTTTGGTTTAAATCCATTAATCCATTCAGGAGATATGGTCACCAAAATCTAAGCAGTTCTTTGCCATCTCCCAATGATATATCTGTGCCAGTTTGGCAAAATCCATCAATTCCTTCAGGAAATATGGTGCAGACAAACTATTTTTCATCATTCAATGACCTCCTGTGACCTTGAAAATAAGGTCAAGGTCACAAAAATCTAATCAGTTTTTTCCCTCCACCCAGTAATGTTTCTGTGCAAGTTTGGTCAAAATCCATGCATCTCTTCAGGAGACAGAGTGCATACAAGATGCTACGCCGACGCCGACAGGATCCACACCAAAACAATGTCCGCCTCCCCACATTATGGGGGTGGGGGTGGGGGGGCATACTTATAGTATTTCAATACCAGTGAAATGGGAATAATGAGATTTTGCTTATGAGGACTGATCGAAATGAATTTAGCCTTATGATGTTGCTGTCGTACACTTCTCGCTACAATTATTTCTCAACTAAATCCCCTCTTAGGCCAGCGATGCTGCAGTGATTGAAATCTAGTTGCATACCAAGGTTTTCTTCCATCTGAGGAAATGACGTCATTATCACTGGCAAGCTGCTTCCCAGCCAATTCTTGAAAAGGGTGGAAGTAGTCAACAGAAATGCAGCGCAGGCATAGCCATCGTAGGTGTGTACATACTGTCATGGTGCGGCACCATGCCTTTGATAACTTTCCTCGACGATGGATCTTGATATTTTGTTGCAGCTGCTTCAGTAATTGACCCAGCATCCCTCACTATTTGCCTGTCCCTAAACAGGTACATGTAGTTAACAGGCAACACTTTATGAGTCCCGAACGACTGAAACGACCACCTTGCCAGCTGAAGGCATAGCTATTACCTTCTTTGGAGACAAGGCGGGACGTTGTGGCTTGTTTCCATTGTTTCGGGTGCTGGTTCCGGTGGCTCATTCATTGTCTCAAAGCTGAATCCCTCAGAGTTATCTCAAAGAGATTAAAATCTCAGCGGTTCTGAAACTGTCCGCTCTTCTCGTTACCTGTACTCCTATAAGAGGTTTCCAGGACAGACTATTCATGAATGGTCAAAAGTCAAGCGGTATTGTATTAGATGCTGAATTGTGTACATTATACCGCTGCTTGCCATCGACACAGTAAATATGCGTTGTTAAACACCGGCGTTACCGTATTTTGCATATATTGGCAGGGTCAGCTTGCGTATTAACAGTGTTATTACATGTATAAGCAAAATACGGTAACGCCGGTGTATAAAGCGCCTGCTTGCTGAATTTAAACAATAAATTTGAACTTTGACTTTTTCAGCTTTGACAGGTTTCATAGATACATAAATCGGCATACGCATCAGCGCAGTCTGATCAATCTATCCTTAGTTAACATGCCAAAACCAACAAAGTGGCATTCCGCCACGAAAAGACTCCGACCAGCCTAGGCATTTAGTCAGTCTGATCAATTGATTGATTTGATGCTTAACGTCCACGGTAAACAGCTACGGTCATGTCGGGACGGTCAGTTAACCTAACCACACTGTTCCTGGGCAGGCTTAGACCTCCTAAGCGATTAACCAGTACTGAGTGCACATACTATCGCCAGTAACTGACAACTGCCCTTCTTGAATCAGCGGAAGGAGAAACGAAAGTATGTGGCCAGACCGGGTTTCGAACCCAGGACCTCTGCCTTATGAGTCAGGTGCCCTACCGATTGCGCTACGCGGCCCGGCAGTCTGATCAAAGTCTTTCCTTTCCGCTTAAAGTGTAGCTAATGGTCTAAGCTAGCTCCAGTGCACAGTGAAGACTCTGATTAGACTGGGCAGATGCCTAGGCTGAACTGAGTCTTCGCTAGGCGCACATGCCACTTTGTTGCTTTTGTTGTGTCGTGGCTCATATATTTCTGTATCATGGAGACTATGTTTGCCGAAAGCGAAAGACCCTTATCAGTCTGCACGGCTGCATCAGCTGCTCTAAGTAGTTTCATTACACAATACCCTATTAAGCCTTTTCGCTGCATGATAAAGACAGCAAGCTTTTTGGAAAAGCTAATACATGTGTGCTAAGCGTCGTGAGTACGGGAAGTGCCGACTCTTGGCGACATTGCGACCAAAATAGAATAAAATTCCATCTGTTATTTTTAGCAGATGCGGTAAGCTGGATATGAATATAAATAGACAAAATCGGACGAGTTCTCTGTTGTTCCTAGGAAACGTCCGACCTGTGAAGAAAAATATGAACAAATGCAGTCTTAAACCAGAACGAGCTTTCCAATATATAAGGCTTGCGGCCTTTGGGCCGCAAGCCAAAACCAGAGGACCATTGGTCCTGTAGCTCACTCAGCACTCAGGGGTAAGTAGCTCTAAGGCAAATTGTACAATATGACAGAATTTTGAAGTCTGCTTCTTGAGAACATTTCTGTAAAACTGTTGTCAAAATATCTACTGTAAGACAGAAATAAATGCTAATTTACATTTTTCCCATTATAAGTCTATGGAAATTTTAAGTTGCCATCGCAACAAACCACATGGGCAACAATAATAAAAAAAAGGAATTCAATAGAGGCTATTACTAAGAGCCTTTCAGTAAAGTTTCAAGTTTATCGTCTAATTAGTTTCTGAGTAGACCATTTTTGAGTATGTTTTCTGTTTTTAACTATTTGGTTACCATGGCAACCAGCCAAATTGTGCCATTTGCATAAATTTCATGCGGTTGCTGGAGGACTACTCCAGGAACAATTCTGTAAAAGTTTTGTCCAAATATCTGCAGCGATATAGCTATGAATGAAAAAAAATCAACTTTACTATTATAAGTCAATGGCAACTTAAGGTGGACGATCCCGCAAGAACTCTGTTTTGCTTGTTTAAAAAACAAACAGAGTTATTGTTCATCATCAAATCAACTGACTGTGGAGTATATACAGTTATAATATACACTTACAATATCTACCGTAAAGATCCTAAGTTTTCGGGCACATAGGTCTGTACAAACAGTGGAAAATGAGATCAGACTGTTCCTTAGGAACCAGAATGATCAAGATCTTCACAGTTTCCATTCCATCTGCGCATTTTTGTCGACATTACTCTGTGGTAGAACCGAATAACAGGAAAATAAATAATAGGGCAAGGACCGGCTGTGCTTGCAGCAGGTGCAGAATTTGGGAAGTCTGTTTTGGGGATATTTTGAACTTAAATTTAATTGTTTTTCTAGGAAACGAAACGGTGAAATGTTTGTTTTTTTGTTTTATTCTTTAACATACGATGTAAGTTTTACTAAAATAATATGCAAAAGCATGCCCCATCGATTGATGATATTTTTCATGACGTTTTTCATGAAATTCAATTTTCTGGCATTTTTTCAAAGAATGTAAAAATATACTTATTAACAAGAAAACTGCAATTTTTTGTTATCAGTTTGTTTCAAATATCCTATATTACAGATTATATGATTTGCTGAAATGAAAGTGCATTCATGTGCTAGAGAAATGAATTTTAATGGAAAATGTGTAAAAAAAGTATGTAGAAATACAAAATATTGTTTTTTAGGCAAACAAAACGGTGAAAATTGTTTTTTTCTTACCCAAATGTTTTATAGCTCTTTGGGTTATTTAGACGGTATAATGGTTTGAATGCCCCGCCAATATTTCTATTCAGTATTCGTCTACCTTAAAGTTCCAACAGAAACAAAACTAATGGAGCAATTGCCATGAGAAACAGTATTTTTATAGAGCCTAGTATTAAGATCCCTTCTGTAAAGTTTGAGCTGTATCGGTCGCATAGTTTTTTAGATGATTTTTTAAGAGTTATTCAATTTTTCCCTTGCCATAGCAACCAGCCAAATTCTGCAATTTGCATAGATTTAATAAGACTGCTTGAGGACTATTCAAAGAACATTTCCGTAAAAGTTTTGTCAAAATATCTGCACCGACATAGCAATAAATGCAAATTTTCTATTTTGCCATTATAAGACAATGGCAACTTTAAGTTCCCATAGCAACCAAACTGCTAGAGCAATTGCCAAGAAAAACAGTAATTTTATATAGAAGCCAGTATTAAGAACCTTTCTTTGAAGTTTAGGCTTTATTGGTTGCATAGTTTCTGAGGAGATGATTTCTGAATATTTTTTCTATTTTTAATCCTTCGGTTGCCATGGCAACCAGCCAAATTGTGCAATTGAAATAAATTTCATGTGGTTGATACAGGATTACTCAAGGACCATTTCTATAAAAGTTTTGTCGAAATATCTGCACCGACGTAGCAATAAATGCAAATTTTCTATTCTTTCCATACAGTTCAATGGCAACTTTAAGTTCCCATAGCAACCAAACTGCAAGAGCAATTGCCATGAAAAACAGTACTTTTGTAGAAGCCAGAACTTAAACCCTTTCTGTAAAGTTTGGGATTTATTGGTTGCATAGTTTCTGAGATGATGATTTTTTAATGTTTATTTCTATTTTTAATCATTCGGTTGCCATGGCAACCAGCCAAATTGTGCAATTGACATAAATTTCATGTGGTTGATAGAGGATTACTCAAGAAACATTTCTGTAAAAGTTTTGTCAAAATATCTGCACCGACATAGCAATATATGCAAATTTTCTAATTTGCCATTATAAGTCAATGACAACTTTAAGTTTCCATAGCAACCAAACCGCTAGAGCAATTGCCAAGAAAACAGAACTTTTAAAGAAGCCAGTACTAAAATCCTTTCTGTGAAGTTTGGGCTTTATTGGTTGCATAGTTTCTGAGGAGTTGATTTTTGAATACTTTTTTTATTTTTAATCATTCGGTTGCCATGGCAACCAGCCATTTACATCGACCTAGTGAATGGTGCACGCGTCAGTTTTTTTATGACGGCAGTGATTTTGCTTCCGGTGTTTCAAACCCTAAGAAACTGATGTGTTCCGTGCACTTTTCAAGAAAAGCAAATGTGTAGGTTAAAAGAGATAAAAAAAAACATCAATTTATGACTAAACCATCGCAATATCCTAAAAAAACACACACTCCCGATGCGACACAACCATCACTCCACAATTGTATGGTTATATCCGGTGATATATGCAACAGGTATTTGAACAGCTGTAGAATGAGCTAGAAGCTTCACGTTTGTGGTGGTTGGATCCTAAATAACTCTGTTTTTTATGCCCCCGTGACGATAGTCAGGGGGCATTAAGATTTGCCCCTGTCTGTGTGTCTGTCCGTCTGTCCGTCCGTCCGTCCGTCTGTCTGTTCGTCACGCTTTATGGTATAGAGTTTGTGTAATCAACTCCTCCCACAGTTTTCGATGGATCTGTTTCAAACTTTGCATACATGTTGGGGACATATTTAAGATATGCATGTGGATTTTTGTTGGACCTAGAATTGATTTTGACAGAATTACGGCCTTTTGAACTTAGTCATTTTAGGCAAATTTTTGCATTGTAGGGTATAGAGTTTGTGTAATCAACTCCTCCCACAGTTTTCAATGGATCTTTTTCAAACCTTGCATACATGTTATGAACATATTGAAGATGTGCATGTGGATTTTTGTTGGACCTAAAATAAATTTTGACAGAATTACCGCCTTTTGAACTTAGTCATTTTAGGCAAATTTTTGCATTGTAGGGTATAGAGTTTGTGTAATCAACTCCTCCCACAGTTTTCAATGGATCTCAAACCTTGCATACATGTTGTGGACATATTGAAGATGTGCATGTGGATTTTTGTTGGACCTAGAATTAATTTTGACAGAATTACGGCCTTTTGAACTTAGTCATTTTAGGCAAATTTTTGCATTGTAGGGTATAGAGTTTGTGTAATCAACTCCTCTCACAGTTTTCAATGGATCTTTTTCAAACTTTGCATACATGCTGTGAATGTATTGAAGATGTGCATGTGGGTTTTTGATGGCACTAAAATTAATTTTGACAGAATTATGGCCTTTTGAACTTAGTCATTCTAGGGAAGTTTTGCATTGTAGGGTATGGATTTTGTGTTATCAACTTGCTCCACAGTTTTCAATGGATCTTTTTCAAACCTTGTCTACATATGGTGGACATATTTGAAGATATGATGAGGCATATTGATAGGTCTAGAATTAATTTTGACAGAATCACAGCCTTTTTAACTTAGTCATTTTGGGCAGTTTTTTTCATGGCAGGTTATGTTTTCAATGGATTCTTTGTAGGTGCTTTATGGATATATACATATCATGTGACAGGCGCTGCACGGGGGCATCATTAGTGTCTTACAGACACAATTTTCTAGTTTTATTTAATAAAACAAAAAGGGGTTACTTTTCATGGTGAAGTCTGTCAACCATGGAGTATATACAGTTATAATACATTCTAACAATGTTTACCGTAAAGATCCTAAGTTTTTGGGCAGATAGGCCTTTACCAACAGTGGGAACCAAGATCTGACTGTTCCTTAGAAACCAGAATGATCAAGGTATTCACAGTTGTCACCATCTGCGCATTTTTATAGGCATTACTCTATGGTAGAACTGGAATTACAGGAAAACAAGCAAATTCGACGAATTTATGTCCCCCGCCTTGGAAACTAGGTCTCCACTGTATATACACTTAGGGTTTGAGCTGGAAAAGCGGCTTAGTTAAAAATGTGAAAAAAGTAATAAAGAAAATAATATGAGGATTATATCCAAACCACATGCATATCTTCAGACCATGATTAAAACACCTGTGAAGTTTCAAAGGAATCGGCATAAAACTGTAGGAGGAGTTACACACACAAGGTACCCACTATCTATTCACTCTGATAGTAAAAAAATGTATGAAAAATGGCTAAGTTTAATTTGCAAAAAAGTAATAAAATATAATGTGAGGATTATATCTAAACCACATGCATATTATCAGACCATGGCCAAAATACCTGTGAAGATTCAAAGGAATCGGCATTAAACTGTAGAAGTTGCGCACACAAGGTACCTACTATCTAGTCTTTATGATAGTAAAACGCCTAAAAAATGACTAAGTTCAACTTGTAGAAAAAGTAATAAAAAATAATGTGAGGATTATATCCAAACTACATGCATATTTTCAGACAATGACCAAAACACCTGTGAAGTTTCAAAGGCATCGGCATAAAACTGTAGGAGGAGTTGCGCACACAAGGTACCCACTATCTAGTCACTTTGATAGTAAAAACGCCTAAAAATGACTAAGTTCAACTTGTGAAAAAAGTGACAAAAAATAATGTGAGGATTATACCCAAACCACATGTATATTTTCAGACCATGACAAAAACAGCTGTAAAGTTTCGAAAGAATCGGCACAAAACTGTAGGAGGAGTTGCGCACACAAGGTACCTACTACTTGAGGGGGGGAGGAAGGACGGAAGTACGGAAGGACGAAATACCGAAACTCTGTCCCTCCGCTTTTCTTCGAAAAGGCGGGGGACAATAAATAGTAGGACAAGGACCGGCTGTGCTTGCAGCAGATGCAGAATGTGGTTGTCTGTTCTGGGGATATGTTTTAACTTAAACATTGTCTTTCTAGGAAACGAAACGGTAAAATGTTTTTTTTTTAATTCTGTAACATACAATGTAAGTTTTACTAAAATAATACTAAAAAATCACGGGGGGTAATACCGATTTGGCTACCTGAGCTTTCGACCGAGTCAATTACAATACATACAAAAGTGGCTGTCGACCGAGTTAATCATCAGCAGTATCAGCTCGGTCGACAACCATTAACAATAGTACCATTTACCGTTTTTGGTAATGCTTACGATCGTATTCTCGGTCGAAAGCCATTTTGTATAGTACAGACTCGGTCGAAATTCAATTATCTTGCATTTCTTTAAAAAAATGTAAAAATACATGTATACTTATTATCAAGATAACTGCATTTTTTACCAGTTTATCACAGATTATATGATTTGCAGAAATGAAAGTGCATTCATGTGCTAGAGATATGAATAATAATGGAAAATGCGGAAAAAGAAGTATGTAGAAATACTTATCCAAATGTTTTATAGCTCTTTGGGTTATTTAGCTGGTATAATGGATTAACTCTGCCCCTCCAACATTTTTTCAGTATCCATCTATCTTAAGTCACACTACTGCAAAATGCATGGTAACATTAGATTTACAAGTCCATGTAATATTCGCGTTTGCAGGCAGTCTTTTCATGCATCCCGTAAAATTCTAAATATTGGGACAGATATGTCTGAGCAAATAATGGAGACCCAGTTCTGACTGCTCCAGTCTGGTCCGGGTTTAAACGGTTGGAACTTTTGGCCACATTCCTGCATTGCTAAAAGAAACTGTCCAATTGTTAAGATAAATAAGGTAATTATTTTAAATATCACAAATTTTACATTTTTACGGTATCAATAATACAGGTACATGTATTCACATTTTTTCGTCCAATTCTCAATCACCCCTGGTTAAATATGTATATACAAGGGCTGTTACGAAACGAAAAAGAGCTGTTACGAAACGAAAAAAGAGTCATAGTTACCAAATGACCTGATGAGCAGGTCGTTTGGTAACCAAGACTCTTTTTCGTTTCGTAACAACTCTTTTTCGTTTCGTAACACCATTGAGAACATAGTTAACCGGGCGTGATAATGATATTCCCCAAGAAGCTCAACGGAATAATTGCATAAGATGTATCGTTTGGCACTGAGTCTGTCATTGTCCTCTGCAGTTCGAAAAAGCCTTTCATTATTACCCTCCCATCGTCCTGACATAACTTAAATTTTGTTGAAAAGGACGTAAAATCGTAAAATCCATCCAACATGCAATTTGAAGAGGCGTTTTGACTGAGCAATAATTAATAAAGCAACACAATTACTAATTATATTTTGAAAAAATTAATTTATACATGGTATTTACATTTTACAGTTCTACACAAGGGCTATTGGTGTTTTACAGAAAGGACCGGAACAGCCACTAAAACAAATTCATATTCATGTATTGCTAAATTTGCGTATCTTATGACGGAATAAATCGCATCTATTACCTCCCTTGAAAAATCTATTATAAAATGTCTCTGTTCCATTCCGCTCCGTTCCCAAAAATACCAATAACCTACACAGGATTATAAACATGTCAAAACTACTGTCTTTTAAATAAACCTTGTAAATTATTGCATTTACATTATAGCCAATAACGAATCAGTCCACAATTGTTTCCCTTGATTGGTTGAACACTTTCAGGATACACTTTCGCACAAATAGTTCCCTGGGTCATTGGTTTCTAAGAAGGCCAGTTTGACTGAATATCCTGCTTGCTAAAGCAAACTGAAAAGAGCCTTGGATATGCTTCTTGAAAATGTATAATTAGTTCAGAATCCCCAGCACTGGAGGTAACTAGAGGAACCGAATCACACCCTTCATAGGTGTCCCTACGACGGCAGATTGTCTCATAAGTTGACGGGTCAACGTTTACCGGAGAGACAGCGAAAACAGTAGCAGGTGTTTCCCTGTTGAAACTGTTTGAAAATGGTTGTCATGCCTCAGAGACTTGAGGAAAACAGTTTCATGGAAGGATGGATAATTAAACTGTATAGTGAAACTAATTGTGGTCTCGTGCCATAATGTCTAGCGTCACATTACAGGCGAATTATCGCAAACTGACCAGCCCAGGATCAGGTGCCGCAAAATGTTTTAAGCAGGCCTACACTATTGAATTAAAAGACAGGAATTTTTAGAAGAAAACAGGTAGTGAAAATCCAACCACACACCTTATACTAGAAATGAACTTGTTTACACAGACAGGAAGAATGACCTGCAAAGCACTAATGGTTTAAAGATATGCTTCCTCGCTATTTCACTACTTCCAAATGACATGCAAATTAGCAAATCTTGGGCCTGTAAAAATCAATATCAGGTCTTCTGATCACGTGATAATACCCAGGTACTTTTCTCATTTGCACCCTAACTTATTGCGTCAATCGATCTTATGTGGACCAATCACACGATTTCAGTCGTGGTCCGCGATTCTTCCAGGTTTGTAACCCTTTATTATTATTATTTTTTTTGTTAAGATATATTCTCTACAGCAATTTTATGCCCGAAACCAATGACCAATAGTTAGTTTGGACTATTCCAAAGCTGTCAAGTAAATATTTCCGAAAAAAAAAAGGAAAGAATTTTTCCCCCGTAATTTAGTTAGGGAGTTAATCTTTAAAAACAGAACCAAGCAAATAGTCCATGAATCAGGCGAACAAGAACGCAAATACTAATATACTGTTGACTTTTTTTTTATCTCAAACACGATTATCTCAAGTACCTTTGTATCAAAGAAAATAGTTTGGACACATTTTCCATTACAGCCTCTGTTATCTCAAAGTAGTAGTATCTAATAGTAAATTTTCTGGGACTTGACACTGATATAGAGATAACAGTAGTTTGATATGAACTACGACATTGAGATATCGAGAGTTGACTGTAGGTGGTGTTAAGACCTGAAAAAATGTCATTTATTGGGAGTAATGCGATTTTGTGACGTTGCCGTTTACAACAATGATTTCCAATATGTATTTAAAAGAAGTCTATAAAAATACAGTCAACTCTCGATATCTCAAACACTGATATCTCATAGTACCCTCTAATATTTGTGCATATTGTTTGAACACATTTTCTATTTTCAGTATATTTGAACTCCTGTTGTCTCAAACTCCTGATATCTGAAAGTAAATTTTCTTGGACCAGAAAATAAACTTTGAGATATCAGTGGTTTGAGAGAAACTTCGACCTCGAGATATCGATAGTTGACTGTATAAGATGCTGATGGTAAACCAACAATTTTACAAAGCAAGTAGTTGAAATTCATGACCAATATATTACACGTCTAGTTCCAGTCCTTTAATACAAATCTAAGTTAAAACAATTTTGTTCCGGCTCTTTCGTGTGACACTGACATTGCCGTCAACTAGAG
>OZ022501.1:55094627-55114354 GCA_963989385.1 Ctena decussata | reverse complement strand
AATGTGTGTGAGGGTCCGACGATGTGTCTCTTATAACAATGATTGCCTTCAGTTTCTTCATTTTGCATCCCTTTGATTAGATTTTTAGCTCACCTGAGCCGAAGGCTCACAAGGTGAGCTTATAGTATAGGCTTGGTCCGCCGTACGTCGTACGTCGTCCGTCGTCCGTTGACACTTTTAAGCATTAATATCCGCTTAAGTAGTAGGCCAATCTTAATCAAATTTTATGTGTAGCATGGTTAGGGTGGGGGATTGATTGCATATAGTTTTGGTACAGATTGGTTCAAAACTGTGGTTACCATGGCAACAAAAAGGTCCCATAGACTTATAATGGAGAAACTGTTGTCCGGGCCCTAGCTTCTTCATTTTTGATTGCAACTTCGTGTAACTTGCAGATATCCAGGACAGCCAAAACATCTAGGACCAGTTCGAATTTGGGCCAGGTTGGACGATTCTTAACAGAGTTACTTGCCCTTGAGCGATAAAATATTTTCCCATAGACTTATAATGGCGAAAATGTTGTCCGGCCCCTAGCTTCATCATTTTTGATCGCAACTTCTTGCAACATGCAGGTATCCAGAACAGCCAAAACATCTCGGACCAGTTCGAATTTGAGCCAGATTGAATCATTCTTTTCAGAGTTACTTGCCCTTGAGCGATAAAATATATAATGGGGAAAATGTTGTCCGGGCCCTAGCTTCTTCGTTTTTGATCTCAACTTCTTGTAACTTGCAGGTATCCAGGACAGTTGAAACATCTCAGACCAGTTCGAATTTGGGCCAGGTTGGATCATTCTTTTTAGAGTTACTTGCCCTTGAGCGATAAAATATTTTCCCATAGACTTATAATGGCGAAAATGTTGTCCGGGCCCTAGCTTCATCATTTTTGATCGCACCTTCTTGCCATTTGCATGTATCACGAACAGCCAAAACATCTCGGACCAGTTCGAATTTGAGCCAGGTTGAATCCTTCTTTTCAGAGTTACTTGCCCTTGAGCGAAAATATATAATGGGGAAAATGTTGTCCGGGCCCTAGCTTCTTCGTTTTTTATCGCAACTTCTTGTAACTTGCAGGTATCCAGGACAGTCAAAACATCTCGGACCAGTTCGAATTTGGGCCAGGTTGAATCATTCTTTTTAGAGTTACTTGCCCTTGAGCGACAAAATATTTTCCCATAGACTTATAATGGCGAAAATGTAGTCTGGGCCCTAGCTTCATCATTTTTGATCGCAAGTTCTTGTAACTTGCAGGTAATCAGGACAGCTAAAACATCTCGAACCTTTTCGAATGTGGGCCAGGTTGAATTATCATCCTCTCGCACTATGAAATTGTGGACGGGATATAGGATCTGTCCCGTACATACGTATGTATGTTTGTATGTATGTATATTCACTGTTTGTCATAGCTCTAGCTACCTCATTTATCAGCCGATTTTGATGTAAGTTCACACAAGTATTGGGTATGACATTACCTCAAATGAGTTTGCATTTCAGCGTGATGGGGTCAAGGTCAAGGTCACAGTGGCTATTTTTAGAAAAAACTTTGTCATCACTCTAGCGCCTTCATTTATGGACCGATTTCGATTTAACTTCACACAAGTGATAAGTATGGCAATATCTTGGACTAGTTTGCGTTTCAGCGTTGTGAGGTCAAGGTCATAATGGCTATTTTTAGAAAAATTTTGTCATCGCTCTAGCGCCTTCATTTATGGACCGATTTCGATTTAACTTCACACAAGTGATAAATATGATAATATCTTGGACAAGTTTGCATTTCAGCATTCTGAGGTCAAGGTCAAGGTCGCAGTGGCTATTTTTAGAAAGACTTTGTCATCACTCTAGCGCCTTCATTTATTGACCAATTTTGGTGAAACTTCACACAAATGTTTAGTATGACAATATCTTGAATAAGTTCGGGTTTTAGCATCCTTAGGTCAATGTCAAGGTCACGGTGGCTTTTTTTAGAAAAACTTTGTCATCATTATAGTGCATTTATTTATGGAATGATTTCGATTGAACTTCATACAAGTGATAAGTATGACAATATCTCGGACAAGAACGCACTTCAGCGTTCTGGGGTCAAGGTGAAGGACACAGTGGCTATGTTTAGAAAAACTTAGTTATCGCTCTAGCTCCTTCAGTTTGTGGACTGAATTCAATTTGATATCACACAAGTGATTAGTATGACAATATCTTTGACAAGTTTGCGTTTCAGCCTTCTTGGGTAAAGGTCACAGTGGCTATTTTTAGAAAAACTTTGTCATCCCTCTAGCTCCTTCATTTATGGGCCGATTTTGATTAAAACTTCACATAAATGTTTAGTATGACAATATCTTAAATAATCTCGCATTTCAGCGTCCTAAGGTCAAAGTCAAGTTCACAATGGCTATTTATAGTAAAACTTTGTCATAGCTCTAGCGCTTTCATTTATGGACCAATTTCTATTTAACTTCACACAAGTAATAAGTATGGCAATATCTTGGACAAGTTTGCGTTTCAGCATTCCTGGGTCAAGGTCAAGGTCACAGTGGCTATTTTTAGAAAAACTTTGTCATCGCTCTAGGGCCTTTATTTATGGACTGATTTTGATTTAACTTCACACAAATGTTTAGTATGACAATATCTTGAACAAGTTTGCATTTCAGCATTCTAAGGTCATGGTCACTGTTGCTATTTTTAGCTCACCTGAGCCGAAGGCTCACGCCACAAGGTGAGCTTATAGTATAGGCTTGGTTCGTCGTATGGTCACACTTTTAAGCATTAATATTTGCTAAAGTAGCTGGCCAATCTTGATCAAATTTGGCAACAAAAAGGTCCCATAGACTTATAATGGGGAAAATGTTGTCCGGGCCATAGCACCTTTAGTTTTGACCGCAACTTCTTCAAACTTGCAGGTATCTAGGACAGCCATAAAATATTAGACCAGTTGGAATTTTGGCCAGGTTGATGATTTTTGTCTTTTTCATTTTCCACCCTGAGGGTCACAGGTATGATACCACGACCTATGTGTTCAATTTGCCTTAGAGTAACTTACCCTAGAGTACTGAGGCTGAATGGACTGAGGTGAGCTACAGGACCAATGGTCCTCTTGTTCAGGTTATTTTTGTGTATACTAATCCTGTGCATTCAATAACTTAGTAACCATTTGGAATATTTTGATGAAACTTTATAGCAATGTGCATAATGAAGGGACGGTGTGTCACATATAAGAATGGTTGTTCTCTCTTACTTAAAGTTGGAGTTACCTCCCTTCGATTATTTTTTTAGGCTAGCCCCCTTTCCCCCATTCACTCCATAGCACCTTAACCATTTGAAATATTTTAATGAAACTTTGTAGGAATATGTATAATAATGGGGCAATGTATCATGAGCATGACCCACAACTCTGGCTTACTTACTTCCTGAATTAGCGGGGCCACGTAGCGCAGTCGGTTGGGCGTCTGAATTATAAGCCAGAGGTCCTGGGTTCGATACCCGGTCCATGCATTTACTTTCATTTCTCCTTCCACTTTTTCAAGAAGGACAGTTGTCAGTTACTGGTGAAAGTAAGTGCACTTAGTACTGGTTAACCGCTTAGGCGGTCTAAACCTGTCCAGGAATAGTGTGGTTAGGTTAACTGACAGTCCCTACATGACCACAGCTGTTTACGGTGGACATTAAATAATAACACAACACAATACTTCCTGAGTTATCTACCCTTGCATCAATTTCCGTTTTACTCTGTAACTCCTTAACTGTTGGAAATAGTTTAACAAACCTTTATGGTGATGTGTATATTGTCAAGGGAATCTATTATGACCAAGAATGGTACTCTAGTTTACTTAGGTTTATGAATTATCTCCCTTGTTTGACTTTGGCATTTCTCAACTTCTGAGCTGCTTCACCTCGAAAGCTGATTTTTGATATACCAATAGTATTTGATGCGTTAGATGTTTTAATAACATTGCAGTTATAAATTTCAGAGTTGTTTCCCCTGTTTGTCTGCCTGGCCATCCTTCTATAAACAATTTTGTTCATTCTGTAACTCCTTCATGACACTGAAACGGGCGTATTATGCCGCTAGTGGTGCAAAGCTCTTGTTCATATTATTAGATGAAACATTATGTTGACTGAAATGTTGCAATAGTGGATGGATGAGTAGTAAAATGACCTACTGTATTCTACCTAATTAGCACACATGCCCCAATAAGCACTCATCATGGGAAATTCTGATGTATATGATGATAAGAATACATATCTGCACGGCTTTATTCCTTTGTTTGCTTACTAACATGAGCTTAAAATGCTTGAGAATCTTTCAGTTTTCACTTGCAAAGTTTTTTCCTTCTATGACTTTTGGCAGCCTTTCTCCTATGACTTAACCATTATGTTTGTTTCCTTTGATATGTAATAATTCATGGGTGACCCCTTAATACAGGTTTGACTGTACACATAACTTTTGATTTGATAAGAGATTAACAGTCATGTTTGGCATTTTCAGGACTTGTTTGTGGACTGTAAATACAAGTTCAGATCATGGTTCAGCACAGAAGCTTCATCAGAGATCAAGATATTGTCACCAGATGAAAAAGTTGATGTCTCTCTCCCAGCAGGAGAGTCTACTCTATTCAAGTAAGTTTGAATATGTATGTAATAAAACACCTTTTGGGTTTTAGTGCTTTTGGGTATACCTTCATATTTTTGTTGACCATTTTTACAATGGCAAACAACTTTTTGTGGCTTCCTGTTTGCTTCACTTTAACTGTTCCAACATAGGGTCTACTCTTAAATGAAAGAATTTGCTCCTTGAGAAGCAAATTCTTTCCTTTAAGAGTTGACCCTCGTTGGCAAGGGAGGCAAACATAAAAATGGCTGAGTTTGCATTCTTCCCATGAGATTTTCAAAAAATTGACAGGTTTATTTTAGAGTTTTTAGAGTAGGTCAGGGTAGGTTCTGACAGACTTATGCAGGAACAATCTTATCTTGTTCTCCATGCTTTTATTCTCTCCGGCTTTGTTGAAAGTTATCTTAGAAATGTTTATTGGTAAATCCGTAAGTGAAAAACTCTTGGTTACAAAGAAATTGCTTGTCAGCTGGTTGATTCATATATGGTAGCACAAAAAAATACATACTGGCACCATATTTATTTGGCTATATGCTGAAGGGTTCCCTTTTCCAAAACAAATTAAGAAATCAGTCTTGTGAGATTAAGCTTTGAGATGGGGTTTTCTCTTCCAAAACAGTCCCAGAAATCAACATCTGTAAGATAAAAGATGCATGTAGATTTTTGTGGATTGTTTGGCAGGGAAGATCCCTATCTCATAACTTAAGAGATACGGTATATAGCCTAGAACTATTATTTGAGCAGCAACACAAGAAAACAAACAAAGTGGCATGTGCAACCAGCGAAGACTCGGATCAGCCTGGGCACATGCCCAGTCTGATCAGAGTCTTTGCTATTCGCATGGAGCAAGCCTAGGCCTTTAGCTATCCTTTAAGCGCAAAGCAAAGACTCTGATCAGACAGGGTAAATGCCCAGGCTGATCTGAGTCTTCGCTGGGTGCACATGCCACTTTGTTGGTTTTCTCATATCACGGCTCATTTGGTTCTGTAAATTGTATCAGGGCTCGGGAAATATTGAAAAATGAATCGGTCCAGCTGATGATGTTGTCACCTAACTAATTTCCATAGGAAAAAAAATTGATACCTGTCACGAAACCTAATGACAATAAGCGAAGTACTACGAATTAATCCCGATTTCCATACAATGGTCATACATTGTTGTGTTTGCTGGCGTTCTTGGTTTCAAACATTTTAAGACGTTTAGCTATGCATGTAAAAGCAAACACAAGACTAGAACGTGTTAGTAGGCAAAGCGGACATGATAAAAGACATCATACTTAAATGACAGGTGGACAGGGGAGACAACCTGATATGGCTGAGAGTATACATGTAATTACAGGGACCATAAGACTCTGGGACAAGAATTGTTGTTTGCCCTACCTATCATGTAAAATGGGAAAGAAAAAAAAAATAATAAAAATATTAAATGCACATTGTTCTTGTACTTCTTTGGTTTCCTGCAATTAAAGAAACTGCCGAAGTAATTATCATTCCTCACAGCAACAGTGAAGACCAATATTAAGTGTTGCACTTTACAAACACAGCAAAACAGATTTCTTTTTAACTATCAAAACAACTAACACATCAAAGAGTCTTTAAACTTCAGTAATAGCGCCCGAAGCTAATTACTTTTACACGACCACTGTAATCTCGCGAGATTCTAGATAACCTGATGAACTATAAGCTCCCGAGATTCTAGATAACCCGATGAACTATAAGCTCCCGAGATTCTAGATAACGCGATGAACTATAAGCTCCCGAGATTCTAGATAACCTGATGAACTATAAGCTCCCGAGATTCTAGATAACCTGATGAACTATAAGCTCCCGAGATTCTAGATAACCTGATGAACTATAAGCTCCCGAGATTCTAGATAACCTGATGAACTATAAGCTCCCGAGATTCTAGATAACCTGATGAACTATAAGCTCCCGAGATTCTAGATAACGCGATGAACTATAAGATCTCAGGTAATTTGTTTACACAACTTGACTCGAGGCGATTATTGGATTCGTCATGTGTAATTAACGGATTGACATCTGAGCTAGGTAATATCCTAAATATCTGACAGGATCGGAGAAAATTTCCTAAGTATTGGACCAGTATGGGACTGATTTTTTGGGGCTTTGGGCTGTTTCCAATCAGTCCCAATTTCTGAATTTTGGTCTGGGACCTAAAGAAATCCGGTTTTCCCGAGCTCTGAATTGTATTACTAATTTATTTTCAGATTCTTTGTTCCAATTAACACAGTAAACCATACTGTTGCTGTTAGCAACTGTGCTGTTACCAAGGACAACATCACTTCCTGTCCTCTCCTGATGCTTAGTAAGGATCAAGGTATCCCAGGGAAAATTAACTCTTCCAATATTGTGAACTGCACAGTGTCAGCATCAGCAGATATTTGTGAACTTCCTGAGTTGAATCCCATGGTAAATGACTGGACATATCTTCTGCTGAAGTCAGAAACACAAGAGGAAATGACCTTGAAGTTAGAGGTGAAGGTCTCAGGTACTGGATTTTAACACCATTTCTTATTAATAGTCATATAGAAATGTAATAATTTGATATAGCTGCTTTAAAAGTTAGAGAAGACAGGACAATGTGAAGCAGATTTTTTTTTTACATAGTTAAAGAGATGATTTGAGCTGTGACATGACAAAACCAACAAAGTGGAATGTGTGCTCAGCGAAGGCTTAGATTAGCTGGGGTATCAGCCCAGTCTAATCAGAGTCTTCACTGTGCACTTACAGGGTAGCTAAGGGTCTTAGCTAGCTTCATGCGGCCAAGAGGACTCTGATTAGACTGGGCAGATACCCAGGCTGATCTGAGTCTTTGCTGGGCACATGTGCCGCTTTGTTGGTTTTGTTGTGTTGTGGCTCATTTGCTTTTTGATTATTCATTTGCTGATGACTTGCACAGCATTTGAAAGACTGGTCCCAGCCCTCTTGTTTTGCTGCCTTTTAACCTTTTCCAGTTTATCCTTAGATAATTGCTCAAAACTGGAGATGTTCTCAAGGGTTGCACAAACCACTGCAGCTGTGGCAAAGTTGGCTCCAGTTTGGAGAGATTGCAATGTACCTCTTGAATTAGAGGTATAATCAATATGCTTCTAAGCCATATGCCTGTGAAATGTTGCCCTTCACAGCAGTGTTAGGAAAACAAGTGCAGCCTGTCCAATCTTATTAGACATTTCATACAAGGACCACACAACTAATGAAGAAGTTTAAATTGTATCATCATTCTAGTCAAACAGTTGAATATTATAAAATTTGCTGTTCCTTCAATTCCATTTTTAGCTGCACTACAGTCAACTCCCGATATCTCGAACACTGATATCTCAATGTATCTTCTTAAATCAAAGAATATATTTCCTATTTTCATTTACATTTTAACTTCTGTTATCTCAAACTACTGATATCTCAAAGTAAATTTTCTGGTTCCAGAAAATTTACTTTCAGTTATCAGTAGTTTTGGCTGAAGATCGACTTTGAAATATTGAGAGTTGACTGTAGTTTAAGGTGTATGGATACACATTCAGGGGAAACAACTCTGCCAGTTTCATTTTTTCCTGCCCTTCCAACTGGGAGTTAACACTTGAAGGAAACAATTTGCTCCAGTATGAGCAATTCTTTCGTTTAAGAGCAGAGACCATTTTGGAAGGCCTTATCATCCCTTGAAGCAAACAGAAAGTCACAAAAAGTGTTCCCCTTTTGTAAAGATGGCAGAAAAACGTGCTGGTATACCTATATGCAGTAACTGAGTAATGTAATGATATGTATTTTTTGTAGAAATGCCAGTTCAGCCAAAACCAGTCTCAAAACAAGAAACTCAGTCCCAGTCTGAATACCAGTTACTTCCTATGCTGGATCGGTTCTCCTACAATTCCATGTATAAAAATAGGTTTGCCTACAGTGTTGGTGGCACAGTCAAAGATGTTATTACAACTCTGACTGCAGACCAGTCTGTTGTTCTTCCATTCAAACTAGAGCCAGATGGAGACACAGGTGGCAGCCTGGTCATTCTAGTGAAATTAGATGAAATTGTGGCAACAAGTGTAAGTACATGTTTTATGAAAAACTTTTTCAAATGTATTTTGCCTAAGTTGAATATTTAATGATAATAATTTCTCTGTCATTTATTGTTTTATCATAGGACTTCATTACAAGATTTTTATGACACTTTCCTAATTATAATTTACCATGGTTGGCCATTTTTAAACAGTTATACACAAAAATTCTGTGGTAATTTAGTTTTTGTGGCAAAAATTCAAGAAATATTTTCCTGTTTTGACAAAGTGTCTTAGGTAGCATGCATTTGTTGCCAGTTTGCTTTGGTAAATTACAGCACTTTTCATTTGATCCATTATTATCAGTATGACAATATTTAATTTCGCGGTATAGAGCAATATTAGTTTTCATGCCTAGTGCTGACTTTGAAAATTCAAAGTTCTGTTGATATTTATTCTTTGGACTCATACCTGCGAAAAATATGAACCATTACCCAGTGTGTGACTTCTTCAAACAGTCTTAGCATTGTCACAGAAATGTCTGCGCAGGCATTTGCAGACCAAGATCAGGGTCAGCACTTTTCGCCATTCTATCTGCATCCTTTGGAAGTCTTTCAGTTGTCTCAATTTTTAGGATTTTTTAGGGTATATTGCAATTACAGTACAGTCAACTCCCAATATCTTGAACACTGATATCTTAAAGTATCTTCTTATGTCAAAGAATGCATTTCCTATTTCTATTTACATTTCATCTCCTGTTATCTCAAACTACTGATATCCCACAGTAAATTTTCTGGTACCAGAAAATTTACTTTGAGTTAACAGTAGTTTGGGCTGAAGTTCGATTACGAGATATTGAGAGTTGACTGTATATTACCCTTGTTTTTCAGACATTAGATGAGCAAGTTGCAGTCGATTTCTGCATACTTAAGAACAAGCTTCCATATGTGAGATCAACCAAATGTGAAAGTGGTTTCCTTGGCAACACCACTTCAGATGGTCAGAGGTCAAACAAGGTGATATTACCATACCCTTCACCAGTGACATATTTTGTGGGTTTGAAAATGAGGTGTTTTACTGCATCAGAAGCAAAGAATAAAAGGTATATATTATGTATAATTCAACTTCTTTTCATTTTGGGGCTTTAAGTATTAAAGCATGCAATCTTAAGAAATGAAGTCATGAGTATAGCTTTTACAGTATCCCTGTTCTTGGTTTTAACTATTTAAAGGCCCTATTTTAGTAATGACAACGGTATCGATCAATAATGGCTGTCCTATCTGTCAACATTATAACCCAGTCCAATTCAAGCATCAATTTTATCATAATTATTTAATAAAATAAGGGTATGCTATATATAAATAAAATCTAAAAAGAATAAGCTTTCCGATGGTGTATAATTTATTGAATTAGGTAATATACTTATTGTGCTATTGCGACTTCAATTGAGCCAACATTGATCAATTTTCAGAAAATGTGATTAATGGCGGTCGCCGACCTCGAACAGATGCCCTTTTTAAAAACACATAAAAAATCAACCAATCATCTCACAAGAAATAAATTTATCTTGCATTAATGAGGATAAATATAGAAATGATATCATTAAAAAAAAATCGGACATTTCTGGCCACCATGTGACCGAAAATCCTGCTTGAAGATTGGTCAACTTCTAAGCCATGTATCTCCGTTATTTTCCGTCCGGACCTCATAGGATCTACGGCAAAATGTTCGCCAGGGCTTCCCCAACAAATATAGTGTAATTTTAGTAATCTTAATATATGTGCTTTTTTGTGCTGCTGCTATTTTTAACGCTACTATAACGTATGATCACGCATAAATAACATTGCCAGTATTGGAAAAATGGCCCATGCGCAGTGATGGGTATTGCATCAATACACAATCCAGGTAAACAAATTAATCGATTTTGACAGACAGATTTCTGATGGGTACTTATGTTCAAAGCAGCATAACTTTCTTATTTGTGAACGGATTTTGATAATTCAAGTGGCATTGTCTTTCTAAAGACTTGCACTTTAAGACTATGTACTTTTTAATTAGAAATATTGTATTTCTGAAAATGGTCTGTTATTACTACCTATTTCTCCATTGATGGTAGAAATTCATGAAATATTTTACTATAAGGTATGGCTGCAACGTTCTCAATACAGTTTCGTCATTCTAAATGACTGTGATTGGACAACTGTAAACAAATAAAATATCATCGAGTTTCACATAAAAAGATTTTGAAAAACAATTTGGTTCATTTTAGTTGGCAACTAAAATGACCTTCTTCCGATATCAAAAAGTTAAATAAAATGGTATAAATACAACGTACATTCTTGGGACCCCATTCTTTAACCTGCTTTTGTTTATGTTAAATTGCTCAATGGGGAACCAGAAAGGTAATTGTATTTCATGTAGCAATTTGTCATTTATCAAAAACAAGGGCTTCCTACTTTTTGCCAGTTTTGTGACTCAGCATATTTACGTCAACCCACAGTCTATAAAAAAAAAACGAGAGTGTTGAACCGCTTTTCTTAATGATTTATGTTTACACATTTTTACCTCTGGCAGGACTATGGAAACTTTAACTATGAATACAATTATTTTCTTTAATACAGTGTCACAAGTCACAGGATTTGAGAGTTAGCAAAATGCTCATGTATAAAGTAATCCTGCAGCAAACTGAAATTTACAGTGTACAAATAGTGTAATATTAGGTCACTGTCCTCGAGTGTCTCTGTAATGAAATGATTAATTGTTTAAGTTTGAAATACCACAAGTAAGCTGTACAAGAAACATACAGTATATGTTTATTGTAATAGTCATTTGTCTTTTCAACTTTAAGTAGTACAGTGGCTGTCTTTATAACAACAGTAGTCATTCCCTTAGATTTTGCTTTTAAATTTAATATGCTGTTATTATTAGGTGAATGGGTTAACTTTCAAGGGAAGTAACTTTGCCATTTCCATTTCTTCCTCCTTTCTCAATGGGGATCAACTTTTAAAGGAAAGAATTTGACCCCTCTTCAGATAGATTTCATCAACCTGGGAAGCAAACAGGATGTCAATTTACATGTAATATCTGTAATTTTTGTCAAATTTGGCAGCGTTACTAAAGAAGTTCCATGTGGCAATACAATGGCCAAAGTGAAGGTAAATGTAACAACTGATGCGTGTGTGGAAGGGAAGTGTAGCGGCAACGGAAGATGCCATAACTACCTCAATGGACAAATACTCTTCAGTACTTGTAGGTGCTATGCAGGTGAGATATTGATTAAAACTGACATAATATGCCAAGACACGACAAAACCAAGAAAGTGGTTGTGCGACCAGCGCAGACTCAGATCAGCCTGGGCATCCACCCAGTCTGATCAGAGCCTTCACTTCTCCATGGAGGTAGCTTAGACCCTTAGCTACCCTATAAGCACTTAGCACAGATGCTGATCAGACTGAGTGGATGCCCAGGCTGGTCTGAGTCTGCACTGGGCACACAACCACTTTGTTGGTTTTCTTGTGTTGCGGCTCATATGTGAAATGCAGATCAAAACTGTAATTTAATAATTCAAGGGTAAACTTAGGAATCATTAAATTCCATATTTCTCATCAAAATATAAAAATTTCAGAGTATTAAAGTGCTGATACATTGCCCTTAAACAAAATCTGTGATCATGAAACCAATGGTTTACATCCCCAAATTACGATTGTGAATACAGTTGTCCCCTATTAAAAGATGTTGAAACTTTCAGGACAAATACAGCAACTTGTAAAGATGGCTCAATATCTATAGGAATAGTCATATTTATTATTAAAGCAGTAAGACAGGGTTTTCCCATCCAAAACAATTCCAAAAATCTAGATCCATCTTATATTATGGCCCGTTTCATATTTATACAAAATCTGACTGTCTGAAATGTTTCTCTTTTTAGACTGAATTAGACAGGATAACGGTTTTCTCCGCTACTAAAGTGCAGGTGTACAACGGTAGTTTAGCTTCAAAGCGAACCGTCTTGTCACAAACTTAACGGTACCTGTCAGCGGTATTATTAACGCATAAATCACCAAGCACGTGGCAATGCTCTTCAACTGCGAAGTTACAAAATACGGTGAAATCAATCGAATAATAGTAGTGAAAAAGGATAAGCAGTCAAGCCCGACTGCGTAAATAATGCGCTATAAAATGAGATAAGGCATTGTTATTATTATTATTATTTGATATAAAAGTGTAGAGTTCCTGGCGGTTTAAAACGGCGGTGATAGTTTAGCACTAAGGGGTAAGGATGAGACAATCTGCAAGTATACGACACTCAGGCAATAAAGATAACATAATTCGCCGCCCGTGTACATACGGGTAATACTGGTCAATACCCCTACCTGAGCTGTCATTTTAATTGAGTCGCGACGTGAGAAAGAAGTACCTTTAGACATGGGCAAATAGCGAATATTAAGAACAGCCTGCACAGTCTGATCTGAGCAGAGTGTTCGCTATTTGCTGTAGACTTCATTTATTGTTGATCAGGAACGAGGTGACTTTGCTAACATTGCATATGCACAGGCTGATGCGAGTTTGATCAAATAATCATTATATACGTGCAAAAGTGGCTGTCGTTCGAGACAGTCTATAAAAGGATCTACTCAGTCGACAGTCATTAGCTATAGTACTATATATTTTACAGTTATTGGTATTACGACCGAAATTTTGGTCAACGGCCACTTTAGACAACACTGGAGCGGTTCCCAGCAAAAGTAAGCAAACTGGTAATATCCCTGTAATGTACTAGACTCAGCAGTTTAAACTGAAGAAAAAGTTTGAAGTTGTAGGGTTTGATTATAAAGTAACAATCCCGTTGAAGGAGAGTCACGAACTTGGCTGGATTCGATACCCCGACTTCTTCATTATGAATAGAGAGCATTTATATTTTACCTGTCGGGGAAGACGACTCGGCTTTTGGAATGCTATTATAAAAAAGATCCGCGTGTTATGTGTATCTGCGCAGTTTACTGTACAGTCTGGTCAGAGCATGCACCGTAAGATTCACCTATCCTGCAACATGTGCCTATCATGCTGTTTTTACATATAGGCTTGTTTGGGCAGTGACGCGGCTTGAATCCAAATGATGTCATTTTCATAGGGTCAACACTTTAAGAAAAGGATTTGCTCCATTCAGAAAGGGATGTAAAAATGAAAATGACTGTTGCTTCCCCGAAAAGTGTGCCCATTCACCTTAAGACAGATCTTTCCCGATATCGACCAATACGGGACATACTTTGTATCTTTTTCACTTCTAACGTTTGATCAAATACATTATATGATCAACTCTTAACCAAAACAAGCTGGCCAATCTGATCTGAGTTTGCGCTTGGCGCACAACCACATTGTTGGTTTTCTCGTGTCTTGGCTAATATGCAGGTGTACCCACACACATTAAAAGTTTGTTATAGTAAAGGCGACCATTTTACACATAGGGTATTTAGGTAAAATTTTCAATCACAGATATCATTTCTCCGATTCTGAAAGGACGCCATCAGACTCAGTGCCGGGCTCAGATAGAAGATACACATCAATGATTCTTCCTTGGCTTCCTGGGAAACAACTTTGAAAAGAAAAAATAAGATATTCGAACACGCAGCAAAACGAGGGAAAACTGTTATGAGCTGTAGGCCTAATGTTTAATAGTCCGAAAACTTTGAGAATTTATCCGCGCGGCAGTCAGTTTCGTTTTTCATGTAAATACAAGTACTGTGATTTTGCCATGCGGAGTTCTGATTTATAAAACAAACTTCTCACCTCTTATTTTTCCTTCTTTAAAGTCCGAACATTTGATTATTGATCCGCGCGGCAAAATCATGTTTTCTATATTTCATGAATGAACTAATTAATAAGCTGTGATGTATATCTTTTAGCTGTCAAACCAACAGTTTTACGGATTTGCATATTTAAGATAGTCAGTTCAGTGGACGTCAATCACCTATGAGACTGCCCTGTTGCAGCGTTCGCAAATCAAGACACGCACTTATTATTGTCGCGTGCAGGTTTAGTGATACAATCGAAAGTAAAACAAAATCGCTAAAGGGAAAATCGGCACGCACAAATTAACACTTACATGGACCACAAAAGTTAAAAAATAATCGCACAAATAGAAAATAATTTATTCTGTTCATTGCTCCAGTGACCTGGTGGGAAAGAGCGCTGGCTCTTATGCGTTACCTCTGTGACTGCTGTGGGTTCGAGCCTCGCTCAGCGCACAGGCCGACAACAGTTCTGCTTGCGAAATGTCAGGAGTTTTTCCCATGAGCTCCGGTTTTGGCTATTAAAAAGGCCTGTTAAACACTGGTTTTCTTTTTTCTCTTTTTAAGCTTGCCAATGACCATATCATTAACATCATGTCAAATAAAAAGGTCGCATTTTGTACATATTTCAGTTCAGTTCAACATTTGAAGATCGGGTGAAAGGGAGGCGGGTCATATGTATCAATAATAATTATGAGACTACCAATAAGACTGATGTACTTTAAGCTGACTAAATAAATTTTGACAGACATAACAAGTTAGTTCGACACAACCGTAACAGCTTTGTTTACGGTATCTTGACCACGGGCTTAATGTGGATCCTGACAATACGGCTCTTCCCAAATGGATTTGAAGTCTAGTTCTTTTGTTGTGTTCAAAGAACATTTACTGACCGTTCCAAGGCGGTACTTCTGTTGTGGTTCTTCAATTTTACGTGTTGTTAGGTCCGCTTGTCTGTGGTCTTCTGGCAATATGGTCACCTGTGAAGCTGCCCACTTTGCTCTGTGTGTGTGTGTGTGTGTGTGTGTGTGTGTGTGTGTGTGTGTGTGTGTGTGATTTATAATAGAAAATAGGTAAAAGTAAATGTTACTGTTGTTTTTGATGACCGCCTATTTGGGAAAGAGCTGTTCAAATGAAATCAAAAACTGTAAGTTAGTGTAAAGAAACCATAATAACATTGGGCATAACATCACCTGAAACTGAACCTTAAAATGAATGGGGGAATAGGGAAGGTAACAGCCTGCGCTTCCGCGCAGTCTGATTGCATAGATAATCTGATACTGGGGAATAAAAGTGAGGATTCAGTTTGATCACTTTACACAGCGTGATGGCATAGCTTGCATTTTTAGGCGAGGCATATCATATCGCGAGTGTGTTGTCCATAGTCGAAGTCATCAGCTCAGCTGCATGCAGTCATGCATCAAGAGGTTAATCTTTTACTGCTGGGTTGACAAAATTTTCAGTCGTTGACCGGGCCGGGTTTCGAAGCCGCGACTTTCTGTGCGATAGCTATGCGCTCTAACAAATGGACTACGGCGTGACACACAAATCACTAGAAAACTGTGCAGTCCAAAAGTCTGTAACTCTCGTAACACACGTTGGTTGGTTGTTTTGAGTTTAACGGCCCTTTGAGACAGTATTTCAGTCTATATCGGGCCATCTCCCAAAGAGAGGGAGAAAGAAGAGAGGTGTGATACCTCGAGAAAAATGTCCAAACAGCCCCACCTGCATCTACTGCAAGCAAGGACGCCACGGAATTGGAAGTTATACCCAGCACCATCGCACCACCAAACCACCCCGGTAACACACATGAGAGGTGTCAGGCTAAAAGTAATGCTTTAGCTGTTTAGCACAAAACACAGGTCGGTCTTAGTCACCAAAGCCCACATATGCCCTAACGCCCTTTTACGCGTCGGTAAAAGGGACGATGGGAAATTAGCGAGCTGCCCACTCTGCATTCGTACATAAATCCCGGTGTCAGATAATATTTTGACCCGTATAATATTTTGACCTGGGGTCATTATATTATGACCCGCGGGTCAAAATATTATTATAATATTTTGACCCCCCCTATAATATTTTGACCCGCCCCCATGAAAAAAAATGGAAATAGAGGAAAGTATATGTAACACCTACAGTAACCAAGCAAATATCAAATACAATATTAATTCGCTGCTCCTCCTCATTTTGAAAAATCTGTAGGGGGGGTCAAAATATTATAGCTATAATATTATGACCCGCCCCACTTGAAATTAAAAGTTTGAATGTTTTGATGGTACTATTCATTTGTTGATATCTGTTATGATAAAATTAAAATTCAAACACCATCAGATTTTTAATTAGAATACTTAAAATACTGACGATGGGCTTGAGTTGGGGGGGAGGGGGGGGGTCAAAATATTATAGGTATAATATTTTGACCCGCCCCCATGAATTAAATGGAGATTCAGGACAGTATATGTCAGACTACCAAAATCAAGCATGAAATACAATTACAGTTTACAGCTCCTCCTCATTTAAAAAAAAACAGTCCAGAAAAGATGTTTGGTTGGGTGGTTGCAGGGGGGGGGGGGGGTCGAAATATTATAGCTATAATAATTTGACCCGCCCCACATGAGAGTTAAATAGGTCTTTTGTCATTGTTTCACTGGTTTGTTTATAACTATTCTGCTTGAATTAAAAATTTAAATATCATCTGATTGTCTTTCCTATAAGTCTAAGTACTTCATAGGCTAAAGATGGATCTCATAGAGGGTGGGTCAAAATATTATAGCTATAATATTTTGACCCGCCCCTCTTGAGAGTTAAATAGGCCATTTACCATACTTCTAATGGTTTCTTTATATCTGTTGTGACAGAATTTAAATAAAAAACACTAGAATGGATAGAATTTGAGATTTCAATACCATCTGATTGCATTTCCTATTGCTATAAGTCCTTCATATAGTAAAATGGCTCTGAGACAGGGTGGGTCAAAATATAATAGCTATAATATTTCGACCCGCCCCTCTTCAGAGTTTCATAGGCCTTCAGCTATAGTTCCACTGGTGTCTTAAGATCAGCTTTGATAACATCTAAATTAAAAACACTATCTGAATGTTAGTCCCAATGTTATAAGACTTCATATGCGAAGGAAGGGTAAGGGGGTGGGGTTGGGGGTCGAAATATTATAGGTATAATATTCTGACCTGCCCCTCATCAGAGTTAAATAGGTCTTTTGTGGTTGTTTCACTGGTTTGTTTATCACTATTCTGCTAGAATTAAAGATCAAAATATCATCTGATTGTCTTTCCTATGAGTATAAGTACTTCATAGGCTAATGATGGATCTGAGAGAGGGTGGGTCAAAATATTACAGCTATAATATTTTGACCCGCCCCTCTTGAGAGTTAAATAGGCCAATTATCATACTTCTTTTGGTTTCTTTAGACCTGTTGTGACAAAATTGAAATTAAAAACACTCTGTGATTGTCTTTTCCAGAGCTATAAGCCTTCAAATGCAAAGGTTGGGTCTAGTAGGGGGCGGGTCAAAATATTATAGCTATAATATTTTGACCCCCCCCCCCCCCTCCTTCAGAGTAAAATATGTCTTCTACCATATTGGCATTGGTTTGTTTATATCTATTGTGATATAGAATTTGAGATTTCAATACCATCTGATTGCATTTCCTATTGTTATTAGTACTTCATATAGTAAAGATGGCTCTGAGACAGGGCGGGTCGAAATATAATAGCTATAATATTTTGACCCGCCCCTCTTCAGATATACATTGGCCTTCAGCTATAGTTCCACTGGTGTCCCAAAATCAGCTGTGATAACATTTAAATCAAAATTACTATCTGATTGTTAGTCCCAATGTTTTAAGACTTCATATGCAAAGGTCGGGTCAGGGGTTTTGAGGGGGGGGGGGGTTTAGAAATATTATAGCTATAATATTTTGATCTGCACCTCACATTTCAATATCATCTGATTGTCTTTCCTATAAGTATAAGTACTTCATAGGCTAAAGATGGATCTGAGAGAGGGTGGGTAAAAATATTATAGCTATAATATTTTGATCCGCCCCTCTTAAGTGTTAAATGGACCTTTTAGCATACTTCTTTTGGTTTCTTTATATCTGTTGTGACAAAATCTAAATTAAAAACACATAGGCTAATGATGGATCTGAGAGAGGGTGGGTCAAAATATTATAGCTATAATATTTTGACCCGCCCCTCTTGAGAGTTAAATAGGCCAATTATCATACTTCTTTTGGTTTCTTTAGACCTGTTGTGACAAAATTGAAATTAAAAACACTCTGTGATTGTCTTTTCCAGAGCTATAAGCCTTCAAATGCAAAGGTTGGGTCTAGTAGGGGGCGGGTCAAAATATTATAGCTATAATATTTTGACCCCCCCCCTCCTTCAGAGTAAAATATGTCTTCTACCATATTGGCATTGGTTTGTTTATATCTATTTTGATATAGAATTTGAAATTTCAATACCATCTGATTGCATTTCCTATTGTTATTAGTACTTCATATAGTAAAGATGGCTCTGAGACAGGGCGGGTCGAAATATAATAGCTATAATATTTTGACCCGCCCCTCTTCAGATTTACATATGTTTTACGACTTCATATGCAAACACATAGGCTAATGATGGATCTGAGAGAGGGTGGGTCAAAATATTATAGCTATATATATATATATATAGCTAATATTTTGACCCCCCCCTCCTTCAGAGTAAAATATGTCTTCTACCATATTGGCATTGGTTTGTTTATATCTATTGTGATAGAATTTGAGATTTAGATACCATCTGATTGCATTTCCTATTGTTATTAGTACTTCACATAGTAAAGATGGCTCTGAGACAGGGCGGGTCGAAATATAATAGCTATAATATTTTGACCCGCCCCTCTTCAGATATACATTGGCCTTAAGCTATATTTCCACTGGTGTCTTAAGATCAGCTGTGATAACATTCCGCCCCTCACATTTCAATATCATCTGATTGTCTTTCCTATAAGTATAAGTACTTCATAGGCTAAAGATGGATCTGAGAGAGGGTGGGTCAAAATATTATAGCTATAATATTTTGACCTGCCCCTCTTGAGAGTTAAATGGACCTTTCACCATACTTCTTTTGGTTTCTTTATATCTATTGTGACAAAATCTATATTAAAAACACTATGTGGTTGTCATTTCCAGAGCTATAAGCCTTCAAAAGGAAAGGATGGGTCGGGGAGGGGGGGGGGGGGGGGGGGGGGGTCGAAATATTATAGATATAATATTTTGACCCCCCCCCCCCCCCCCCCCCCCCCCTTTCAGAGTAAAATGTGTCTTCTAC